>RCUC01164040.1:0-71273 GCA_003697995.1 Taxidea taxus jeffersonii
CCTCCCTCCCTCCCTCCCTTCCTTCCTTCCTTCCTTCCTTTTCATTCTTATTTTCTAAATATGTGATAAACTAGCAGGTTCAGGGGAAAGAGACAGTAAGGGAAGTGCTGAAAAACAGGGAAAATGGGATGATGGAAAGGCAGGAGATAGTAAGCTAAGAACCCCAAAGGCTCAGTATTGCCAGTCCCATTCTTGTCAGGAAATTGTGAGGAGATGAGGAGACAGTGGAGCCCATCCCTGTAGTATTTGGGAGACTGAAGAACAATGCAAAGTGGTTGGTTTGAAAGGTCTTTCAAAGAACATGCAAAGTTTATTTTATGTCACCGGGCCGCATGGCCTATATTTATGAAAATGAGCAAATAGCTCAATTCTCACATTGCATAAATAAAATGCAACTTCTATTTCCATTTGCTAACCTGAAACCTCTCACTGTACATCAAGAACAGATTAGATAGCAATCCTAATTTGGGGATTCTTTCATTTATTTATACCTACTTTGACCCAAAAGAATTTAAGGTGATTAATCAAAATAAGAGTAATCTAGATATTTCACTCCTTTCCTCATATGAGGATTTAATTCTAAAACAATTGCAGCAAGTAAGGAATTTGAAGATACTGCACCCCTAAACCCATCACCAAAAGACTATATGGAGAAGAAAACCGAATCTTTCCTGTGACAGAAGTAAGAACAGAAGAAACACTACTTATTTTCTTAGAGATGTGAAAAAATTCAGTGTTCAGTTAAACTGACATGAGAACTTTAGTAAAAGAGTTTATGTATATCAAAATCTAGCTCCAGGACACAGATGACAAAGTCTATAAGTAAAAATTAGTAATAAATCAACTATTATTCTTTTTTTTTTTTTGACAGGAAAAACTAATTGCCTATGATATTATATGTAGGTTGGCTAAAGAGGTCCAGGGAATCTTTCAACATTACCAATGCAATTATGAACTCTGGGGATCAGACTTCACATGGAAGCCACAAGCTCAAGTGAAGTCATGGTACCTGGAAGGAAACATAACTTGGTTTACAAATTTAGGTCCTAAGGCAGAGAACGGCAGGGTATCTAACCACTAGGACCCACTTGTGGTTCTTCCATCCTCCCCAGCCCTCTGCACCTCTCTTCCAGGATTTACTTTTCTCCATAATGCTAATTACAATGGAAGATTATGTAATTTTAAGTGCTTTTTATTGTCTGTCTCTCCATGCACATTCCATGAGCTGAGGATTTTTCCTTCATCTGGTCCGTTTTGTATCTCCAAAGCCTGTGACACACACCAACACATAATAATCATTCAGTAAATACATTTTAAGTGAAAAAAAAATAATGAACCAATAAAATTGGCTCATATTTTAATCTACCACTATCTGCCATGCCAGCCTCATCTTGCAGTACTCTCCACATTCCAACCACACCCAAGTGCTTCTTAGTGGTCCCTGCAATTTCATGATCCTGTATCTTCCACACACTTTTTCTACTGATTTAGCATCTCTCTCACTTACCTCACTTCCCACCACACACACATATGTGCGTACACACACACACACACACACACACACACACACACATCCTCAACATCCTCCTCTGTCCCTCAAAACTCTTAACTTTCAAGCATCAAGTATTTTGCTCAAACATTTTTGTCTCCATGCAGTCTTTCATCACCACCCCAGCAGATTTCTTCAATCTTTCATCCAATATGTCCTAGTTTAACTGGTATTGTTGAGGGCTTTCCATGTATCTCTTACTGTGATGGTCCTGTAGCAAACAGGCATGTGAACTCTGTGCTTCAGGAGCTTATGTCACCTCTGCCACTGCACCTTTCCCACCTGTCTTCCAACCTCCATCAACCTCCAGTGCAACTGTGTTTATAGTTGTCTCCTCAGCTAGATACTGAGGGTCTGCAAAGCAACACCATTTATTCTTTGTTTCCATTTCTCCAGCACCTGGAACAGCATTTGCTGCTTGATAAATGTTTAAATGAATGAAATAACTTAATGACCAAAGAATATGAAACACACCATTTCTACCCTTCATGTTCTTTTCACTCCTGGCCCTGAAGATTTCTGTGCTGTTGCTGTGGATGTTATTTTCACTCACAGTCTTTTTCTCTCTCTTTCTCTCTGGTTCCTACCAGTCATTCACTATCTGCTTTATGCCAGGCTCTATGCTAGATACCATATAATATTAAGTATCTCATTGAATACTCACAGCAACACTGCCAAGCAAATCTGATTGTCCCTATTTTAAAGAAAACCTTTTTTGTGTTCTCAGTCCCCTTCTTTTTGTAAATGTCCTCCCTTCCTTAGTTTTGCCAAGGGTATTTCAACAAACCCCGCTACCCACACCATTAGAGAAAGGTACTGGATCCTCAGTATGAGGGAGGGAGATCCAAATTATTTTATCAGCTCTTCCCCCTCCTGCTCTGTTGCTAAACTTGCCTTTGACCATAAATTGTTCAATACAGATCTTGGCAAGGTAACAAGTCTAGACTATATTGATTTCCTTGACAAGTGACAAATAGAACATCATGATGAGTTATTTCAGTAAAAACCAAAAAGAGTTACAACTTAGGACAGCTGCCACTGAGCCCAGAGATTGATACCAGGTCCTCTCCCAGAGAAAAAGCTAACACAGTCAATACTCTCCCGCAAGCCCCTTGGCTGCCAGCATTTAGGGACATTCCAGTCATTTGGCAGCATCTACAGTGGTCTCAGTATGTCACAACTCACAAAGACATTACCCTGTACACAAACTAAAGGGGGTTTGTAATTAAGGTATGAGAATGACCTCCCTATATCTCAGCTCCCTATATCTCACAGTACATAAAATGCACCCTTAGGCTGATTGTATATATAGGGAGATTTGGGGGTATCTTTAGGTTTTGAACTCAGACAGGTATTGTTGTCAACTCCTCCATTTGTTGTCTGTGTGTCCTTGAGAAAGCTATTTAATCTTTCTTAGTATCTTCTACCTTATTGTTAGAGCAGTATCAACAATACCACCAGATTCCATAGAATTTTTGGGAAAATTAGATTAAATAACATAAATAGAGGGGTTAGCATTTCACAGTAGGTATTAATCCCTTTCCCTTCTTTGATCCTGTTCTCTCTACTTCTTTCACCTTATCTGTGGAAGTCTAGAATCCTGGAACTGTAACAGAATGAGATACCACCAACGTCAAACATCCAACTGTAGCAGAAGGTGATTCATGAGAAAATGCTGTCTGGCTTCCATGGCTCAATATCCCATAAAAGTTGAAAACTTATTACTGTAGATGGTGATTATATGTTGAGTGAAGGAATAAATGAGTGATGACATGAACAAATGAATGAAAATATAACACATGTCAGTTTTCTTTTTTATACTTCTTTGACTATGACCCACTGTTTTTGGTAATACAATCTCTGTGTTTTAACACAAGCCTTTCTCTATTGTGTGTGTTTGTCTCCCCCACAAGACTGAGGCCATCTTCATCACAAGAGACATTCTCTCTAGCACCTAGGAGAGTATCTGGTACAGAACAGAAAACTGGATTAATAAATATTTGGATGAAGATTAATAAATGAAATAGTTGAAGAGTTCTAGAAATACATCTTTGTAGTAAAAATGTTGCTCTAATTAACTACCTTTATGGTTGAGCATGCATATTTTGTATACAGTTACTATGCTGGTTGTGATAATTCTAATGTACATGACATTCAGCACCATGGACAAAGTCCTACCCCACTAAAGGAGGATGGGATCTCCCCAGAGTTAGAATGGGCATTCTCTGTGTGACTAATAGGAATTAGAGGCTGGTAATCAGTCAAGAAACTGAAATGCAGCTACTATGAGAGCCTACTGCTGCACAAGACTCTGCACAAAGTAGGCCCCTGATAAATGTTATTTGACAACTGTAGGAAAATGAGAGAAATTCCATTGTCTCTGTTCTAAATTATACATTAAGACTGTCCTGGCTTTTGGGGACTGACAATAAATGGATAAGAAAAAACATAGGAGCATAAATTCTTA
Organism: Taxidea taxus jeffersonii; assembly: GCA_003697995.1. NCBI lineage: Eukaryota > Metazoa > Chordata > Mammalia > Carnivora > Mustelidae > Taxidea > Taxidea taxus. The sequence goes on from RCUC01164040.1 coordinate 4,017, forward strand.
AAGTACAGGGGTTTTCTTTTAAATCTTTCTCTGATTTTTTTTTCCAAGTTTACTTTCCTTTTTAGTGAGAACAATCTCAATTCCATGGGTCTGTTGGAGGGCTAATCAGATAATATTTTATGTACAACTTATCAACCATGTATGATTGCTCCAAGCACTGAGCTATACCCAAGGGTGTATGGTTTGGGAAAGGACAAAGGACAGTCCCTGATCTTGAGACAGTCTGAGGTTTATGGGACAGACAGCAAAACAACATAGTAAAAAGTATATTAGTTTTCTAGGGCTTTCATAACAAATTACCACAAAGTAGGTGGTTTAAAACCACAGAAACTCAATCTCTCATGATTCTAGACCCAGTAGTCTAAAATCAAAGTGTCATCAGGGCTGTAGTCCCTACAGAGGCTCTAGGAGAGAATCTGTGCCACTGCTTCTTGGGCTTGTGGCCACATCACTCTGATTTCTGCCTCCATCTTTACATGGCCTTCTCCTCTATGTCTGACCTCTCTTCTGTGTGTTTCTTATAAGTACATTTGTTCTTGGATTTAGGACACATCCAAATCATCCAGAATGATCTTCTTGTCTCAAGACTCCTAACTCAGTTACATCTGTGAAGACCCTTTTTCAAATAAGGTAACATCCATAGATTCCAGGGATTAGGATGTAAACATCTTTTTTTGCAGGGGGCTAGAGGGGTAGTGGTGAAGGGGCATATTCAAGCCACCACAATAACTAATCAAGTGAAATGATTGTCTTCATTTGTAGGGTAGAAACTGGGGTTCCAAAAGGTTAGATAGCTGGTCCAGTATCACTGAGGTGAAAAATGGCAGAATTGGGACTCATACCCAGGTCTGACTCAAAGGCATCTGCTCTTCAACTCTACTAGGACTCAGTCATGAGATTATAATATCGTATCACACAGGGTCCTAAGTGATTATGAGATCTAACTCAGATCAAGTAAGGCAGAATTGTGAAAAGTTTTACTAAGAATGGTCTTGAAAGATGAGCACATAGTAACATATTATCTATAAGAAGATGATGATGTATACATAAGAATCGAATACTACATAATGGGAAACTGCCATAATGATGGTTAAATGCTTTGGGCAAAATGTTCTAAGACTGAAGCATTTTGAAAGAAGAAAGACCATTACCACCTGGAGGCAAGAAAGGAGGGAGTTGAAAAAGGCTTCATGAATGAGAAGCAATTGAGTGGGAACTAAAAAGAAGGGTAGAATTTGTATGTACCCAAAAAAGACATCATAGGCACTGAGAATGTTAAAACAAACATGAAAGACGGAAGACACGGGGTCTTCTGGGAATCTGGAGAAATACAATTTGGCTATAGTATAGGGTATTCCAAGGGAATCCTTGAGAGAGAGAGAGATAATGCTGAGGGACTTGGTGGAGACATTGGATGAAGCATCTTGATCTTGATGCTCTACTTAGAAATGTAGACTGCATTCTGAATAGTGGGAGCCACTGAAGACTTTTCAAGATACACAGTGAAAGAAGCTGATGCAAAATGGAAGTAGAAAAATAAGATTTCCTCTGGTTCTTTGACCATCTCTTTTTGTATCTTCATTGTACATTAAGGCTATTGCTTTTATTTTGGGGAAGGATGTGGTGAGAGAAAGACTGGCTCTGAGGCACATTTTAATGTTAGAATTTCAAAATGCTACAATATCAGCCATTTGCTCCCTAGTAGGAAAATAATGCAGTTATTTCTGGTTCCAGGGCAGAAACCTAAATATCAGCTCCTTTAGGCTCTGTAATGAGTGGTCTGTTTCCAATAGCCATCTCTCAACTAGCAGACCTTTTACATGTAGATACAGTGAGGTCCAATAGGATGGAAATGTCTAATGAAATTGGACATAGCATTTCATCACAACTTCTCCAAAAGTAGGGAATATGACCTTCAAACTCACTGAAAAGAATCAGAAGCATGGTGAAATGAGGTGAATAGAGGACCAAGAGATCAGACACTCTAGGGCAAGTCTTTCTAAGGTCAAGCCTACTCTCCTACCACTACTCCCTCTCCAGCACTGGATGAGGTCACATGGAGGGGAGAAAGTGACTGCTTATCCCTGAGAGCACCACTGAGCAGTGCACCAGTAGCTCATAAGGTCAAAATCACAGAGGAACTGAAAACAAGAATCTAAATAAAGACCCCTTCCAGAACACATTTCCATTGTCCCATGGGTCAATTCACCTGCTTCTTTGATCACCTTTCCCTGCTTAGATGTTATGAGTAACAGAAAAATGACCTTCTGCTGCTTCAACATAAATTAACATCTGGTAACAGAAAACAGGGAATGGTCTCAGATGAATCTTAGGACGCTTTACAATAAAGGGAAATATTAATTATGCCTACATTTGTAAAGCATGTTATAAAGCACTTTCACATGCATAATTCCATTTGATCTTTATACAATCCATAAAACAATACATAAATTATGCTTAGAACTGTGCCTGGAACATAGCAGGTGTTCAATAAATATCATTCTCCTCCTCATTTTGCACTGAACTATTTCTGCTGTCACCTTTTCAGCCTGCCTCTAGGCTGTCACTTCCCATTACTCCCTTGGTGAAAACTAGGGCAATATTGTTTTCTTCCTTCACCACTAACAAACAGAATCCTACCAAATCCCTTTAAAATGAATCTGCAGAAGTGCAGAGTGACAGTTTTTGTAAATCACTGTAATGGGAAAAAATTATTTCTCTGCTCAACATAAACACAGCCCAGGTCTGTTAAACTAAAACAAATGTAGGCAGTCTGTTCCAGCTGCCTAATAACCAAACTGCATCAGGACATATTGGGTCCAGATAATTGCCATATGATAAGTTATGCAGATGATCAGAAATATTAATACAATCATGCTGTCATGGTTTTGTCTATGTCACGTGGACAGGAGTTTGGCTCTTTAAGACTAAGTCATGAGAAATGTGTGATGAACATAATAATTCATCTCTGGCTGGAGTTCTGCCAGTTGCAAAATATTTCTCTCCCTTGTATCTCACTGAATTTTTCCTACACACACATGCAAAAATATCTATGCACAGTAACTTACAGATTAGCTCTACTGTAAGAAAACAGTTTAAAAACTGCGATTTCCTCTTTTCTAATGGGGCCTGCACTGGTAAATAGATCCAGCCCCTTTCCTTGTCTTTCAGTATTGTGCTCATCCTTCAATGTCACTTCCAAATCTCCTGCGATCAGAATTAACCACTTGACCTTCTGCGCTCACACGGCTGGATGCAAGAATGACTAATTATCCATTAATTTTTTCCACCAAGTATAATGCTTGGTTATTTATTTGCTCATCTTCTCTACAAGCATGAAGGCAAGACAACATCTTTTTGATCTTTGTAGTCTCCCCAGGGCCTACAACAGTAGGGCCTGGCACTTGGTAAGTATTCCGCAAATGTTTGTAGAATTTAAATGAAAGTCGGGTAAAAAGTACTGCAAATAGAATCACTTTTTGAAACAATCTGCGGATCCCATGTTGTTAGAACCCTCCTGGTTTGGAAACATAGAAGTATCATATGGAGATGGTGTTTCTTTGCTTGACAATGTGTGTTCAACAGGCCCTAGGGTAAAAGCATCTCTCTCAATACTGTACTGATGGTTAGGGCATGCATTACACTGGCCTCAAAACACTATGAGCTCTTCTAAGTTATAAATAAGAGAAGACTTAATAGAATTCAGCATGAGAATCAGGGTGATCAATCTCTATGAGCAAGGAGTCTGGGACCCTCCACTGATATATCAGTCAGGCTTGTCAATCAGAAAGCATTACCAAGTCTGGGAAACTCTTATGAGGTCAGAGATCACATGATCAATACAGCCAGGAAGAACCAGAGCACCTCCAATGTTGCACTGGCTAAATCCATCGACCCCTAATATTTAAGAATCTTTGGAAATTGGGGAGCTTCCTGTCACTGCCATACTTTCTTCCCTTATTTCAAGGTTGTAGTCAAATAGGATCTGTGACATCTTACCTTTAAGAGACAGTGTGGCACAGTAGAGGAAATATAATCCTTGTGTCTAGGAAGTCATGATTTAAATCTCAAATCTGCACTTTGGAGATTGTGTAAGTTAGTGAAATAACTGGGCTTCAGTTTCCTTATCTCTAAAATGAGATAATAATATTTTCCTCATATAAAATGATGGTCACTGCCTTCTATCCCTGGCTCGGGGTACATTAATATCACCTACTCTGGACCCAAATACAGACACATGAATTCCATCTTCCCACCTACTTTGCTCTGCTAAGTAGTCTGGTGGTCTTCTTAAGGCTTATGAAACTATGAACATAGTAAAGAGGCATTTTCATGGAGTAGCCAAACACTGTGGTGTATGAAGCTAAGAGGCACAAACAGGGCATCAATACCACTTAGGGCATAAATGGACAATTGCCATTATAGATAGAACAAGCAATCTACTTGGATGATATACAGGATAAGTCAGGGCTCTGAGTCATGGGCTGTGGGCTGCACCCTCAGGGGTATAAGCTCCCTTGACATCTGGCTCCCATCAGCCAGGTCAGTCTTCTGGAGAAGTGGGGCAGCTCTAAGCCATTAGCAGCCAAAACTCATGGCAGCCAGAGACAGCTGTACTGACCCAGGAAAGTGAGTTGGACAGAACACTGGCCACATAGATAAATTGTACCAGGCTGAGAAGTATTACAGTATAATACGTATTTATACCCCTCATGGTAATCATGACCCCAAAGCAATCTGTCCCAGGATCTGAAAGCCCCCATTCTAACCTCAGACAGTATTTGGGCCTGACGAGACATGAATTATTAAACACAACAGACACCATTAGTGTTCCCCTTATATCCCTGTGGCACCCATCCTTCACTATAAACCTTTTGCAACCTAAAGCAAGTACTTGTTCTTCTCTGCCCAGGGTCTTTCTTTTTGCCCACATGAACTGGAAAAGCTAGAAGAGCCAGGGATTAGTGCCCCTGGGAGCAGCCCTCAGGATAACAGATGGGGTCTAGAGAATAAATACTGTTTCCTATCCCCCGGAGATGCATTTTGCACCATCCTCTAGAGTTTTCCAGCAAGGCTGAGCCCCAGTTGCCTGTGTGGTAACTGAGCAAAAAAAAAAAAAAAACAAACACACACACACACATTTTTAGCTGTCCTCCCTCTTAGGCCTCACCTTTGGGTGCTTCTTTTGATCACAAGCAAGCTATTTGCTCTCAAATCCTAAACTCAAGAGTCTTCTGAGAAAACCCAACCTAAGTCCGTATTTAACCACTAAGACTCAAAATTACATTCCCAGCATAGCCTAATTCTTACAAAAATTTATACTGTATTAACAAGATGCATGATTATTCTTTGTTACAACATTATTTGATTAATTACACATACCATTTTCCCACAGGGCTGGAAAATAGAGTTAACTATATTTGCATACACACATACACACACACACACACCTCATTTTGAATATCATACAAATGGAACATGGCTTTTGAAGTATATGGCTATCTGCAGGTATTCTAGGAGTCCTCTAACAGCCACTGTACCCTTCTCTTTTTTTTTTTTAAGATTTTTATTTATTTGACACAGAGAGAGAGAGAGATCACAAGTAGGCAGAGAGGCAGGCAGAGAGACAGGAGGAAGCAGGCTTCCTGCTGAGCAGAGATCCTGATGTGGGGCTCGATCCCAGGACCCTGAGATCATGACCCAAGCTGAAGGCAGAGGCTTTGACCCACTGAGCCACCCAGGTACCCCTGTACCCTTCTCTTGACCCCAGTACCATGGCTCTTAACCTGATGAGTGGCATCTAGCAACCAATATTTTTCCTTCTTTCCCAACTCCATATCCTCCTCCCTTCTTCCTTCCCTTTCTCTTTTCCAAGTGCATGATCATTACAAAATACCAAGCCATTTTGAATTCCCATTTTTGCTACACTAGTAAATCTGAATTGTAAAGTAAAATAAGTCTCGTAAAATCAAATAGACCTATTATATCCTGTACTGCTCCATGAGCTGAGAGAGTGACAAATAGGGGACCAAAACATCAGGGCAGTTGGCGTTAATTAATACTCAATTTACTGAATTAAACAATGGATTTTAAAGAAATAATTCTAAGCTGTCATTTCAATTAAGGCTCTGCAACTAGAATAATGGATGTGGGTGGTGTCCAGGAAAGTCAATCATGGCACTATTACAGGAAGAAACCATTAACTCCAAAGAAGCTAGTGAATACAAAAGAAAGAAAAGAGATAAATCCGTACTTCCCAAGGTACGGAAACTACAGAGCTACTAAGCTGTTAAATCTCTCTACCTTCTCAGTCAAGGAAGACGTATCTTGGTTAAAGTCAATAATCTAAAACAAGCCAGTTTAGCAGCTCTCCCATTTTACCATGGCAAAACAGAAATAATTGCTCCCCTGGATTTGAGCAGAAAGTAGAGCATATTATTAAAGGTTAAAGGCTCTGACACAACTCCTAGCTTTTCTCCCAGAAATGATCCCCTCTGTTGGGCCCAGAGAAATGAACTACAGCAGCTTCATAATGTCTGGAGAACTGGAATATAAGAGCGAGGGGAATCACAGCCACAAATTGTGGAGCTCTAGAATGCTTTTAATGGCCATCTAGTTCAGGTACAGACTTGTCCCACCAAGAATGAAAATCTAGAAATTAGGGTCTTACCCCAGGCCACATAGCCCAGACCTCAGACCTAGAGCCTGTCCATTTCTCCCTGCACAGCAGCCTGGATCCCTATTGATGCTACATTTAAGGAAATATCCTATAAAGACTCTTCAAGTAGAAAACACAGATAACAATTCTAATTAAGAGAATAAATTTTCTAATATGTCACGAAAAACTGGCATGCACACTATCTCTTGATCCCACTTTGCTCATTTACAACATGGATATAGTAAATACTGATGAAAGGCAAAACCCTCCAAGAGCACTTTACTCTCCTTCTGTGTATATACCATACTCTATTGTATTTATTTAATGTATGCCTGCTGTACTGAACTTTGAACAGTTAGAGAAAGGCTCAATATTTCTGAGAAACAAAATGTGTGTTTGAGCTGGCCAGCAGCAGGGTGGTGAAGTGGGATGGGAGGCTGAGAAGCCAGGACTCGTCTTCAAAGCTCTTCCCTTCCTAGGTGAACACCTCTCATGTCCTCTGACAATGAGCCATGTGGAAGAGATAGAAGTGACACTACTAGTCTAACAGTATTTCACTAACTCTCAGCTGGTGTCTGCTGCAATATTACAATATTATCCCTTTCTGTCACACACACACACACACACACACACACACACACGTATACATATATTTGTGGGGTTTTGGTTTGTTTGTTTTTTTGCTTCTCTATCTTTGAACTTTTCTTAAAATGAACAGCTCTTCTGGCCCTGGACATCCCTGGGGATTTCTGTTCATTTTCACAATCTGAAAAAATAACAATTTCATTTTTAATTATGAATATTCATGTGTTCAACTGAGACTCTGCATGTCATTATAATTCCCAAATTAGTTCGGAGGAAAATGGACATTTTGTCTAAATTCCTTTTTTTCTTCACTGAAACAGAGTAAAGTGACATTTTCCTCTCAAAGGAAATGGGAACTTTTCCTTATCTTTGTCACCTGACAATTTCCCATCCCCAGTAAAGTTCCATTTGCAGAGCTTCCTTCCAGTGTTACTTGAAGAATCCACATGATCAAGAGGGTGAGGACACTTCACAGTCTGTAAGACAGGATTGACCTAGACAAGATTTAAAAAACAAAACAAAAAACTAAAGATGACAAAATGAGTCAAAGACAATAGCTCATTTAGTCCTTTGCCATCAACCTATTATTATCCCTTGCTGTACAGATAAATAAAACTGAGGATCAGGAAAGTTGCATGGTTTGCCCAAGGTCCTATCACTATTTCAGACAGTAGCATAAGAATTTAAGTGTTGCTATCCGGACTGCAAATCCAGTTCTCTTCCCAATCCTCCACAGTTGCTTATATTTCCAAGAAGTCCATAGATTATAGCTCTGTTTGTAGAAGCTTCTCAGCGGCCCAGCTTCCTGATGAGTGCTCCTAATGGGCCAGGCCCTCCTGCTTCATAGATGAATGAAAGGAGTCACAAGCAAATTAAGTGGCTTTTAAAATATTAGGCAAAGATGCCTAAAGTTATATTTATTCTTGTCTTTGAATATTGTCACATAAGAAAAATATATGCAATTCAAGTAGAGGAACAAAAAATGGGAGATGTGTAGGACTACTCATGGACCACCCACGGCAGGGTCCAGATCCCTTCCACAATCACAGGAGCTTAATTACTTTTTTAGGCCATTATAATGGGTTACTCATTTAACAGTTCAAAACCCACTTATCACCCCACAATTTCTGTAGTGCAGATGTCTGGACACAGCTTAACTGAGTTCTCTGCTGGGGGTCTCACAAGTCTGTACGTAAGGTGTTGGCCAGGGTTCATCTGAAGCTCAGGGCCTTCTTCCAGACTCACATGATTTTTGGCAGAATTTATTTCCTTGAGGTTGGACAACCCAAAGCCAGTAGGAGAATCCCTCTAAATTCAGGGAAGGCTTAAGCCCTCTTTGAAAGAGCTCACTTAATTAGGTCAGGCCCACCCAGACAGTCTCCCTTTGATTAACAAAGTCAAACTAATTAGGGACCTTGATTACATCTTTAAATCAAATCCCATCACCTTTGCCATTTGATATGACATTACTCTGGGACTGGCGTCCATGATACTCATCGGTCCTGTCCACAGTCAGAGGGGGATTATACCTGGAGGAAACACTAAGCAATGGAAATCTAAGGGACCATCTTCCAACTTCAACAGAGAAGCAATACCACTTTCCAAATTGCAGTGCTTGTGGTAGTGTTTGATATTCTACTAGCAATGCATATATCAGTGTGACAGTATCTCTGGATTCTATGCAGGTCTTTTAAATGGATGCCAGGGGGCACCTGGGTGGCTCAGTGGGTTGGGCCTCTGCCTTCGGCTCAGGTCATGATCCCAGAGTCCTGGGATCGAGCCCCGCATCGGGCTCTCTGCTCAGCGGGGAGCCTGCTTCCTCCTCTCTCTCCCTGCCTGCCTCTCTTGCCTACTTGTGATCTCTGTCTGTCAAATAAATAAATAAAATCTTTAAAAAATAAATAAATAAATAAATAAATGGATGCCAGATCATTAGTCAAATAGGTAAGCTGGGATGAGTTCCTACTGCATGCCTGGCACAGAACAGTTTAGAAAAGCCAAAACAAATAAGAGACTCAGTCCCTTCTCAGTAGATGCTTCCAATGTACTTTGAAGAGAACTAGAAATTACTATTTATAAAGATTTACAGGCTAAAAATTATGTTCATAAAAATTAATAGGTCCCTTTCATACTCAAAGGATTAGTCACCAATGAAGAAAATGGAGAGTTAATAAGGAAGAGACCCAGAATAAATAAAGGGTCCGTTCCAGGGTCTATCATACTAGATCCAAGAGTAATGCAGCCTCTATAAAGTTTCAGGACTCAACTTTAGGAAGAACTGGAAAAAACAAAAAGAATAAAAAACACTGGAATCAGCATCCAAAGACCTAGACTGTGGCCCTAATTCGCACCATACCCCTGTGTGACCTGAATAGCTCTCTTCCCTTCCATAGGTCACAGCACCTTGGTCTATAAAATAAGAGTGACCTGCCCATCCAATGGCATATATTTGTATGACATCAAATGTCATACATACATACATACATGTAAGTCTTCTCCACCTTAGAAAAGTGCTTGGATTTCATAGTCAGCATGGAAGGGCCTGGAGCCCTCAGCACCATTGAGATTCACCAGGGTGATACATTTCACTTCTCAAATCATCTACTCCTTCCAGCACGCAGGGAATCAGGGGAAGGTGTTCTGCTGGAGGAAAGCACCTTTCTCTTTGTAGTCAGGAACATTTTTGGCAGGCCAACATCTTTCCCCTTCTTGGTGTTTTTTTTAGATCTCTTGAGTGTTTCCCCTTCAAACTAAAAATGTTAATAATTCATGAGTTCAGGTGTAGTTTGACGGCCTATGCCATGTGCTTCCTCTTTTCTTATTTACTCTTACAAGTCCAGGGGCAAGTCCTTTAACCTAAGTCTGATTCCTATTTAAATGAAGATGATGACGTCTACACAGAGAGGAGGTGAGATAAACCAGTAAAGTGATACAAAAGAAGGCAAGTACCCAGCAGGGGGGCCTGGCACTTAGTAACTTCTGGCCTACTCTCAGCACCCTCCATCCAAAATCCCAAGGCAGATTTTGAAGGCAGTGTTTATGAAAGGCTAGAGTCTGTCTGCCTGCGAAGTGAGCTTACAGAGAATTCAGGTCTGGTAATCAAAATTAATAATGGTATTCAATCTAATTTTCCAAGCCAGAGGAGTGGAAGGCTGAGCTGTAATCAATCTTTAGAGGTCAATTCACAGGGGATTTACCAGGTGAAGGGCTTGGCGCCCCCTTGTGCAGAAAATGTTGCTATCTTACCAGTCCTTTGTTCACACAGGCACTTTGAGTCAGAAGCCCTTGGTTCTTGGACATTTGGAAATACACCCACCATCTCACCCGCCCCTAGGCAGCCAAGTCTTGGTTAATATCAATTATTTCTTTTAAAAAAATGTGCATGTTTGATTAGTTTCTAAATAAGATATATTTGCTTGCATATGGAACACAAATCAACAGGGTGTACCTTTAGTCTCCTTCCCATTCCGAGTCCCACAGCCAGATCCCTTCCCCAGAGGCAGTTCTGATGAAGCCTACCATAGACTGTGGATGTGTGTCTGTGCATAGTACAGGTGTATGTGTCTATTCCTCCCCAAATGACAACATACTATATACACTATACCTTGCTTTTTTCTGCAACTTCCTTTTTCACAATATATGTTAACCATCTCCCATACCTGTACACTTCAAGGTACCTCATGTTTTCAGTGACTGCATAGTATTCCATCACCTGAATGAGCCATAATTTATGCCTTCTCAATAATTATATGTATATATGTTCACATTCAGGAATATTTGTGTATATTTTCCAAATCATTAGCTATTTCAAATAAGTTATTGCTCTTTCTGTAATTAATAATCTTTTATTATGTCATGTTAGTCACCATACAGTACATCATTAGTTTTTGATGTAGTGTTCCATGATTCATTGTTTGCATATCCTAACATAATTTTAAAAATTATAAAAATAAAAAAGAATGTAAAAATATAAAGAGAAGCATTAAATTAAAAAATAATATTTTAGTTATGTTGGCTTATGTTATTGTGAATAGATTTTTTTAGATAAACTCCCAAGAATGAAATTGTACCAGGTGCTCTTCTAATTGCTTTACATGTTATCACTCAACAAATATTTATTGAGAATCTAGTATGTGACAGGCCTTATTCTAGGTGCTGAGAATACAGCAGTGAACATAACAGATAAAATTTTTCTTGTGGCATTTTTGAATTTTAGATATATATTTAGACGTATTTGTTGATATTTAGATTCATTAAATTTTCACAATAATTTTTTGTATATTATCCCTATTTTATAAAGGAAGAAACTGAGATACAGACAATGGCAGAAGTCGTAAGTAGTGGAGCTGGAATTAAAACCAGGTAGTATTGTTTCAGAGTTCATGCATTTTACTATGAGGTTCACATCCACACCCATGCTTAAATGTTCCATGTGTCTTGATTCTTACGCCAACTTACCAGAGGGCTTTACTATTGTTTAGAAAGGATTTTTACCACAAAAGAACTTACATTGTCTCCAAACAACTGAGCACTGAGTATTCATCGAAAGGCCAGCCTTTTAGTCAGGCTTCCCAAGGTAGACCTCTTTGAAGTTATTGTGCAGGTGACTTCCTGAGAGAGAAAGAGGATTGAGGGACACAAGGGAAGCTGTGTAAAGATGTGATCCCAGGCGAAGTCCCAGGGAGCCTGGAAACATAAATGGCATTACAGAGTGGTCCCATCTGGTAGCAAGGGGGATGACCATCCCTGTATTAGTCCATTACTGGCTGCAAGTTGACTGCAGGAAATAGGTGTGTAACCTCCCAGGCAGCTCCAGAATGAGGGTGCAAGTATGAGCTGTTAACAGCCAGCCATTACGACAGTTAAGGCGTTGGGGTGGGGGGGGCGGGTAGGCAGGTGTGCACTAGTCCAGTAAAGGAAATCTGGGAAGGGCACCAATGGTGTATACTACAATGCATATAGGGCATCTCCGTCTGATTTTCCTGCACATATCTCAGAATTCACAAGTTCAAGACTGGGTGCATCAGCACTCCCTGCTTCTGTGTTCGCCACTGTACTAAACAGCACTGCCTTCCACAGATTATCTAATGCAGAGGCCCCTGGACCTCCTTCATCCCCTTCATCCTTTTTAGTGAACCAGTTTATAACATAAAACTCACAGCTGCTACCTTCTAAGGAAGGTGGATTCCAGCAACTAGGGTTTCTTCCTCATGCCAGCTCAACAATTTCCCTGATTCCATCATTGCCTCTTCAAGTCTACATTCCACTGCAACCTGCATGATCTTTCTAAATGAAAATCTCATCTTGGTACCCTTTAGTCCTTTAAACCCTTTAATGGTTCCACTTCTGTTTGTTCAATCCCACAGTCCCTGCATGGCCAGTAAGAACTAGCTATTGCTAACTATATTCACATGCCACTCTCTATACACCTCAATCTGCTCATACACATTACTCTTCAACCTCATTACTTGGGCTTCCCAAACTCTGACATTTGGGAGTATAAGAACTATTTCACCTTTGCCACATGAATTTTTCAGGCTGAGCAATCTCTGCCCTGGTATAAACATGGCCTAGGTCTCTATGGTGTTCTCAAAGCACTTGATACATCTTGAGCCTGTAGTAGCTAGTCTCCAAAGATGCTCCCCCCAAAATGAATTATGCCTCTTGGTATCCATGCTCCCACATATCCCCACCTCCTGAATCATAGCCAGACTTGAGACTTGCTTGTAACCAACAAAATGAAGCCAAAGTGACATGATTTCTGAGGCTTAGTCCGGAAGAGTTTCGCAGCTTCCAATTTGGTCTCTTGGAATGTTGCTCCACGTATGCCAGTCGCCAAGAAAAAAATCCATCTGTCATGGATTTTGTACTATGAGGAATCCCAAGCTAGCCATGTGGAGAATTTATCTGGAGATAGTTGTCAGATCAGCCCCCGGCTTGCTACTCCAGAAAGCAGGCATGGATAAAAAGAAGTCCTCAAGGAACCAGACCACAGTCTCAACCATCACCAGGGAGGAAAACATGAGGGAACCCAAGCTGTGTCCCAAAGCCCTTAGAACCATGGTAGATCACAATAAAATTGTTGTTTTAAGATGCTAAGTTTTCAGTTGACTATTACTCAGCCATTGAGCACCAGAACTATCCCTGAATTGGCATATAGTCTGCTTCATTATAATTATTTTTCTTTCTGTTTTCCCTACCAGGTAGTCCAGGGACTCTGAATCTCATGATGTAATGTAATGACAAGGATATAGACTTACGTAGGGTTTGATAAGTGAATCAATGAATAGAAAAGGAGGAGTGAAATGCTGAAGATAGTAATTCCTTCATGCTCTGGGCCCATCCTCAATGAGTCTGTCATCATTGTTTCCATCAAAGTTCACCTTTAGAGCAATTATGGATGATTACAGGTGATCTGTGAGGTCCTAAGCATGAGCAGACAAACCAGGCTCAGATCCCAGTTTTTCCATTTACAAGTTGTGTAATTTCAAGCAACTGAAACTCTCTGAGCTTCATTTGCTCATCTATAAATGTTGGATAATGAAATGCCTAACTTGATACTCCAGTGAAGATGGCATGATACGATTTTTTAATCCTCACAGTAAATGACTCCTTCCATGTTTTTCATTAATGTGTGTTAACTGAATTGAGAGCATATGTAAAATGCTTTGTCCAGTCATTAGTAAAAAACTAATGAAATAACACTTTGTGGAGTGTACTTTGTGGTCTCAACAGATACATCCTTTGCTTAATTCTATTCCCTCCTTTGTAAGGTTAGGAGTCAGATTGTACTAAGACTAAAACACTCCACAGTACAAATGAAAAACAGTGGCAGCCAGATTTAGTCTTGAGCAATTACTACATGCCCAGAACTGGCATCAGCAACATGATTCAGTGTTCATACCTGCAATCAACATTACATTTCAGATTCTGAACCAAACTTTTCTAAGAAATGAGCTTCTGTGCAAATAATCACATGTCTCTCCAGCATTCTTTTGCTTTTTCTTTCAGGGAAATATTGGGATGACTGTGTGCTCCAGCCCCTACTTTGGCAAGTTTTATCACTTATTCCTCTTCTGTAATAAAGCAAGTTATTGAAATTGGGGGCTTTTGGCCATTTCTCCAAAAAGAGAAACCTTTTCAGCATGACATTTATGTGTAGAGGGATGTTTATCAGCAAAGAGCATTTCTTCCTAAAGCAGCAAATGACTCCATGAGGTAAAATTATGGGGTGATCTCATACTCATGCCGAGCAGGAAGGGGAAAATGTCAGCAGTTATATCCAGAGGATTGGAGTTTCTATAATGCGTCTTTCCCACAGTGCACTTAGCATGAAGGGCTGCTTCTACAAGCCATTTCCAGGGTATTTTACCTGGAGTAACACAAATACCTGATCACCATAAATAGGGAGAAAATAACAGAGACTTTGACTTCTGGAAAGAAATGTACTCATTACTATCAAAGAGGGGAACATTGGACTGATTGAACATGTATAAATTGACTGAAGACCTGTCTAGTGGCTAATATATCCTCTTCTCTCCATTAGTCTATGACTGCATTTTTTTAAAATCCATTTCCACAGTGCTGCTTAATAATAAATATAAAATAAAGTGAAGGTGATTCTCCTTTCCTAGCACACATAGAAACATATGTCTTGTCTCCCACCTTAGAAGCTGTAGTTTGTGGATACAACTAGTTCTCCTTTCCTAATCTTGGGGCCAGCACACACGTTAAAATTTTTATGTGACAGTATCGAACAATTGCCCTGGGAGCGGCAAAATGAGATATGGGACTAGCACGGGCCCAAAAGTCAGAAAGCCTTAGGAACATCTTTTCTGTCCCAGGCAAACAGTCCTCAGTCTTGAGAAAGATGCTTCCTTCCCTCAACCAGCACTGTATGACTGTCCTCCCTTGTCCTCCCCACATCCTTCCCATTACTTGTCATCATTCATCCTGAAAGAATCACCTCCACTGTCATCTCTGCAAGAGTTCCTCCTGACATATCCCAAGTTTGATTACAAATCCCACTATATGTCCGCAGCTCTCTGTGCTTGCTTCTGTCACACTATGATGTGCTGTAATTCATTTGTCTCTCTCCTTGAAGGACCACTTCATTCCTCCACAGTGAGATTGTACTGTGTCTACCTCCATAACCCCAGCAACCAGCACTGGGCTTAGAGTTTAACTGGAGCTCCTTAATGCTCAGAGGGTTTGTATGGATGGGGATAATCAAGCAGATGCAGAAGGGCCATCGGAGAAGAGCCTGTACATGCTCCCCTTTCATAGGTGTAGCCATGAGATTCAAGGGTATTGAGAGGTTGCCCAACTTCACACACTATGTTAGTCATAGAGTGGGGACTAGAATTCTGTTCTCCCAAATCGTGCTCCAGCACTGCCTTCGTTAAATTACGTCAATAATACATATCAAGTACTTACTAAGGGCAAGGTTCTGTGCCATGAGCACCACTCATGACTTCAAGGAATTTATATCTCTAGTACAAAAGGAGCTGCGGGATGCATGAAACATGGCTGAATTTAAAACGAGTTCTTACAGATGTAAGAACACTGGGTTGATGTGAGATTGATTCTAGGGGAACTGTAGCAGACAGTTTTGTATTTTGAGTCCCCTCACCTTGACCCCCTTACATTTCAGTTTCAGCTCTGTTTGGCCATGCAATTTTTTTTTAATGGAAGTATAATTGACATACAATGTTAAGAACTTGGCCAAAACCAGAATGAGATCTTGCCATTTGTGACAACATGGACGGACCTAGAGGATATGATATAAAGTGAGGTAAAACAGGCAGAGATAGCCTACAATCTTGCTCTCATGCTGATAGTTTCTCACCTTGACCAAGAACTTGATGTTTTCTGCTCCAGTGCCAAGAGCCACCCAGCATTTATACAAGTACCACAGAAGGGAGTGAAGAGCCTCAGGAACAGTGTTCAAAAAATGAAGAACAGTAGTCAGTAGAGAAACACTCTGGCCACCTATCCTTCAAGTGAGAAATACTAAGAGGTGTTCTGTTTGTCTTTAGTAATGGAGGTCTAGAGAAACCAAAACCTGGTGCTTGCAATAATGACCTTGAGAACACATGCTTTTACTGACTTTTCTTCCCTCCCTGTCCTCTCTCTGCTCCCTCCCATCTCTTGCTGATCTCATTTCTCAAATAAACTACTTGTGGAAGCTTATCTCAGGCTGTGCCTCTGGGGAAACCAAAATTAAGACAGGAAGTCAGAAGTGCATGGTTTCTCTGTGACTCTCATGGGCAGTGGGCAATTTGCTATCATGGGCCTCTTCTCCTTCAGTAAAATATATATACTTAAATTATGTTTTACCACTGCACTGGTATAAAGATAAATATATAATATAATCCAGGTTGTATTCAATATTATATGTTAATTATTATCATTTTCAGTTTTTTGCTCAGATTTTAAGATTTAAAATTTAAAAACTGTCATGGCCCTAAGTAATTTGCTGCCTATGTTAACAGATGAGTCTGTCCTGCAAAGGTAAAGGTAAACTTTAGTAAGACACATATACACACACAATTTTGCCTCAGTGCCTTCGAGATCTTTTCCTTTATTTCTTTTTTATTTTTTGAATATATTGCTAAAGATGAGAGCCTGGCTTTGTCTGACAGTAACTTTGTTAAGTCATCTGTCTTTTAAATGCCTAGTAACTTCCAGACTTTCTCATTCCATCTGAACACTATGGTTTCATTATGCTGAGTCCAGGGTGAAATTTCACATGCTCTACTCCAATTTTCAACTTCTCTTCCAAAATTCCCAATTCTATATCCCTCTCTGCTGTATTCTGGATGATTTCCCCTGACAAGTATTCCATTTTATTTATTCACTCTTCGGTCATGTCTAATTATCTGTTTAGACTATCCTTAAAGTTTCCTCCTCACTTCTTACCTTTAAAGTTTCCTTCTCACAATGAAAGTAATATTTTTCATTTCCAAAACTAGCTACTTCTTTATTTCAGATTTGTCCACCTTCCTCCCTTATTTCCATTTCTATGGATTCTATCATTTTTTTTAAGTTGAGTATTTTAAACATACTTAAACTGCTTTCCCAGGTGACTTTATTACTTCTGCTTTCTCAAGCATCAATGTTTCCATTTGTTACACCTGCTGACTATATCTTTTATTTATTTATTTATTTGAGATAGAGAGAGTGAGAGTCAGCACAGGGAGGTGGACAGAGCAAGAAGGAGAAGTAGGCACTCCACTGAACAGGGAGCCCAAAGCAGGACTCGATCCCAGGACCCTGGGATCATAACCTGAGCCAAAGGCAGACACTTAACCAACTGAGCCATCCAGGTGACCCTACTGACTATCTCTTATGGCAGCATTTCTCCACTGCTTTGTGATATTTTCTCCTCAGCTTATCTTCAATTAGAATTCTCTTCAGTGGGAGCCTGGGACATGTCCTTGGTTATAAATGCCTCTCTTGGAAAATGTTTCCTAGGTGCCTCAGCTAGAGCCATAGGAGCCACTGGTTCTAGACATTTTCACGTAGTCCTCAGCTCAGGCTTCCTCAGACTGTGGTGTACACAGGTATACACAGGCAGTGCCAGCTCAGGACACAGGCTCCCTGGTAAATCTGATTCAACCTCAGACCAGAGTAGGCAGCATACTTTGTGCCAGGACTACGCAGTCTCCCATTCTGACAATTACATTTGCATTTATTTAAAATTTGCAACCTGCTTTTTGTCCCTTCATTTTTATAACATTATAACATGTGTATTTAAATCCTTTACTTGGGGCCTCTGGAACTTTATGAGGTACATAAACCAGGATGAAATGGTTTTAAAACTTTGTATTTGTGTTTTTTTTTTCCCCTGAGGAGAAAGTCCATAGCTTTCATCACATTCACAGAGGCATCAGAGACCCAAGAAAGCTTGGAAACTGTTATTTTAACGAATCTTGGATGTTTCCTAAATTAAGTTTAGCCCTTAGAAATATACAAAAAACTACAGATATAAGTGTTGAGACATTTCATCTACAGTCTTTCTAATATAGGTCATAGCTGAGAGTGAAATGTTCAGAGCCTGGTGTGTGTGGTGTTGCTACATGCAGCCCCCAAGACACTTGGGTTCAGAGAATGTGTATAAGTATATTTGGGACTTCAAGGACCTAGGAAAGGAAGGACATCTGGGAAGTCAGTCCAGCCAGTATGAATGCCTTAGCCAAGCAACGGCCAGCCTGAGCCTGACCTTTCTCTTCACCCATCATCCTTCTTTCCCAGTCCCAAGAAACATGAGGGCACAGAAATATTGTAAAATAAATGGAATACAGCTGCATATGTACACTGAGCTACCAGCACATAAAATAACATCACACAAAATAATTTTAAGACAAAAAATCCTGACTAGAGATAAAGAAGACCACTTTCTGATGATAAAAGGCCCAATTCATCAAGAATACATAGCTATCTCAAACTTAACGCACTGAAAAAACAGAGCCTCACAATACAAAACTTGACAGAACTACAGGAACAATTTGGCAAATCTATCATCATAAAAAGAGATTCTAACAATTGAGTCCTGGTATGTGACATCTACGATTGTGCCTTCTCAAACAGCATCTGACCACATTACTGTTCACAAACTGAAATTCAGCAAGGGGATTTTCACAAAGTCACACAGTTGCTAGGGGGCCAGACTTAGATTCCAATGCAGACTCATCTGACCCCAAAGTCAAAGCACTTTCCAGCGGAACCGCTAACAAGAACTAGGAAAGAGATGACAAGCCTGAAGTTATTTTTTTAATATACATAATTCATTCGGCTGAGTATTTTTCCTTCCTCAGCAGCAGTTAGTTGCTATTTCTCCCCACCTGTTAATTACTGGGGTTAGTGCGGGGGCGGGTTTGGCTTCCCGAAGCAGCCCACACAGGTTGTCACACTGTCAAGGATTCCTCCATTAACAAGCTGTCAATACGCCGCCAACAGCCGCCATTTGGTTTGTTCAGGGAGCGGGAGCTCTGGTGTGGAGACTTGGCTCTATCATTTAGAGGAATTTAAAAAAATAAGGCAAGAGGCAGATGTCTTCCAGTCTGTTCTTCCACAACAGACTCAGGGATATGGCGTGGGCTTTCACTGGGAGGAGGAGGGAGAAGTCTTCAAAATAAGTGTGAAGAAGAGGAAAAGCCAGGCATGAAGGAATGAAGAATAAGGATGCACTTAAAATACAGTTTTTCCTTTGCTCCAGACTTTCCATGGGCAAGTTTCTGAATAATGCCAAATTGTCCATATCCTCATCACTATGGCCATCTCAAACTCTAATTTAAAAAAATGGTTAAAAGGCCATGGTTCTGATTTTTAAAACAAAACGTGCCATTTGCCTGCAATCTTTTCAAAGTCACTCTAATGAAATATAGGAAAAATCTGCAGTCCACTGAAATGCTTTCTGAGGCCACTGTCCTTTCTGTTTTTGTTTTTTTTTTTAATTTAAACATATAATGTAACCCCACCCCCCTCTCCCAACACCCCTCCCCCCCCCCCCCCTCAGTTTGTTTTATGACATTAAGAGTCTCTTTTGGTTTGTCTCCCTTCTGTTAATTAGTAAGTTTAACCTCTGAGCAGACAGGCCCTCCCAGCTCACCACTAACAAAGATGCCTGTAGAAATGCCAGGTTTTCAGAGTGCTTCATATAAGAGAATGGAAAACCCCAGCTTTTGAGCAACTACATTTAGATCGGTGGTCTCCATAAAAATCTGTTTGCACCTGTAGCCTCAGACTCTATTTTTACTTTCCTACTTACAACTTCTACCACCTGTGCCATTAAAATATGCTTGAATTCTCTCCAACCAATAAGACTTCACAACCAACTCAACAGAAAGCTTCATGTTTCTGAAAATTGTATTGAAGTCGCCTTCATTGTAAAAGTGATATTTCTAGTACTCAGATTTCAGGAAATTATGAAATACATCAACCCCCCCCCCCATTTCTACCCTCTTTTCGGATCATGGAAGAAATCATGCTATTATTTAGGCCCCATGAGTCAGACAAAAGCATAGCATTACTTCACAATGAGGATATAAGTTAAAAAAAAAAAAAACAATTATGCTGGTCTAGATCATCACCAAACACATGAAAAGATGCTCTCTCAGTAGAAGAGGGGTATGCATGCTTAGATATTGTACAGACATTAATGAACAACAGAGAGGATGGAAGAAACGGGAATTTCCATACATCTTTTCCAGCAGAATTCATTATAATCACCAAGGAGGAGATCCTATCAGAAAGAATCTGGAAGGCAAACAAATAACTTAAGTTTCCCCTACTTCATCCTAACTTTAGATTGTGCCCAAACCCTCATGTCTCTTCCCGTGGGTTGTCCCCATGGGAGCCCCTATAGGATTTTCTCCTGTAAAACTGTAAGCTCCAAATAGAAAGGAAATTTTTAATCAGACAGCAACCTTGGTTCCCTTTTGCTATGCCTGCCAGGAGTCTTAGAGACAACATTTTCAATGTTTCAATTTATCTTATTGGCTTCTGTTGCTAGTTATGTTGTAGAACAGGGTTTGAAAAATTAAGGCCAATGGGTCACATCCAGTCTGACACCTACTTTTGTAAATAAAGTTTAATAGAAACACCATCATAACCATTTGTTTATGAACAGTCTATGACTGTTTTTATGCTACAAGTGCAGAGCTAGTAGTGACAACAGAGACCATATGAACCACAAAGCCTAAAATATTCACTATCTAGCTCCATATAGAAAAAAATCTCCAAGTTCAAAACATGGACAAATCCTGGATAAAATATTCAAAATACATTTCTAAAGAAGGTCTGATATGTAAGAAAGCCTAAATTGATCAGAAAAAAATAAACTCACAAAAATAGGTAAACACTTAAGCTAGTGGATGATCCAAGATCATTCTTTCCTCTGAAGATAAAGGATCATCCTATGTTAGAACCTATAATCAGTGAACCACACAAAATATCTCATCAGACAAATCAGCAAAGAAACTACCATACAAAGTATGAACTTAGCCTCTCTTAGTATTGTTTCTGGGAAAGGGAAACAAGTCTTTCTGGAGAATTCATAACTACAATCAACCCTCAGGCAAATATGAGGCTAGAAGTCATACTCACTTTGTGCCATGAAAATACCCAAGGCAAGAATTTAATTTAAACTAGTTGGGACTGGAGTTTCCTCATGGTTTGGAAAAAGCTAACTTATGTCCTCTCTGGAAGAATGTAACTTACACTCATAAAAGGCTTAGATGTCTAGTGACAATGTTTAAAGGAACATGATCTCATAATCAAAAATTACTTAACACATGAGAAAAGATTACAAGTAGTCAGTAAAGCACAAAACCAGTTCTACAAGTAATAGTAGCAATAATAATAATAATAATGGGAATTTCCATACATCTTTTCCAGCAGAATTCATTATAATCACCAAGGAGGAGACCCTATCAGAAAGAATCTGGAAGGCAAACAAATAACTTAAGTTTCCCCTACATCCTAACTTTAGATTGTGCCCAAACCCTCATGTCTCTTCCCGTGGGTTGTCCCCATGGGAGCCCCTATAGGATTTTCTCCTGTAAAACTGTAAGCTCCAAATAGAAAGGAAATTTTCTAATTATATTTATATAATTAGAATTATATTTATATAATTATATAAATTATACTCATTATATTTAACACCTGTATAGGTTACTCTGTGCAAGATATCCTAAGAATTTTACATATATTTAACCATTTAATCCTTAAAGCGACCCATTGAATAGCAATTGCTTTTTTTTAAGATTTTATTTATTTATTTGACAGAGAGAGAGTGCATGCAAGCAGAGGGAGAAGCAGGCAGAGGGAGAGGAAGAAGCAGGGTCCCCACAGAGCAGGAAGCCCAATGCGGTACTTAATCCCAGGACCCTGGGATCATGACCTGAGCTTAAGGCAGACGCTTAACCAACTGAGCCACCAGGCATCCCAGTAATTGCTTTTAAATCCATGTTCCAGATGAGAAAAACAAAACACAATGTCTTCAGATTTTAGAATGGTTAGAATTAGAATCCCCTCAAAAACATATGTATTATACTTAAAGAAACAAATGATTGAGATTATGAACTCCAAAAATGACCAAGCATTTGAAATAAAGATTCAAAGAGAACTTATAAAATGAAAAATAAAATAAATGAAAAATAAAACTCAAGATGAAGGCTAACTAACAGATTAGACACAGTTGAAGCAAGAATTATTGAACTGGAAATGGTCCCGGAATGAAGAAAAGATTATTCAATAGGAAGATGAATGCAAAAAGTTTTTAAAAAATAAAAATAGGGATGCCTGGGTGCCTCAGTTGGTTAAGCATCCAACTCTTGATCTCAGCTCAGGTCTTGATCTCATGGTGGTGATTTCAAGCCTCACATTGGGCTCCAAGCTAGGCATAAAGCCTACTTGAATAAATAAAGAAAAATAACAATATAACACAAAGGTTAAAAGTATGAATCAGAGGTTAAGAGATATAGAAAATAGAGTAATGAGATTGAAGGCATGTCTAATTGGAATTTTAAAAGGAGATAATGGGCGGTAGATGGATAATATTTAAGGAGATGGTGACTCGAAATTTCCAGAATCGAGGAAAAGCATGAGTTCTCTCATTCCTAGTCTGAGTAGGATAATTAAAAATGACCCCACATTGAGATACAGTGTAATGAATCTGCCAAACTCCAAGTAACAAAGCCTTTCAAGGTACCCGGAGAAAAACGGCTTACCTCCAGTGTCATGGCACTAAAACTGACAAATGACTCCTAGCAGCAACAATAGGATCCATTTAAAGTGCTGAAATGAAAGAGCTTTCAACTGGGAATTTTATGACCATCAAGGTAATATTTAAAGAATAAGGATGAGATGAAGACAGTTGCAGACAAACAAAAACTGGCTTAGTCTGTAGGAGATTTTTACTTAAAGGAGCTTCTAAACTATCTACTTTAAAAGAAAAGAAAAATGATTTCAAGGGTACCTGGGTGGCTCAGTTGGTTAAGCCTCTGCCTTCAACTCAGGTCATGATCCCAGAGTCCTGGGATCGAGTCCCACATTGGGCTTCTTGTTCAGCAGGGAGCCTGCTTCTCCCTCTCCCTCTGCTACTCCCTGTATCTCTCACTATCTCACTATCTCACTAACTCACTATCTCTCACTATCTGTCAAATAAATAAATAAAATCTTTTTTAAAAAGTAAGAAAAATGATTTCAGATAGAAGATTGGATATTTAATAAAAATAGTGAGCAAAGAAAATGGTAAATATCTGGGTAAATCTAACAATATTTAACTTATAAAACAATGATAACAATGACCCATTTGTGTCATAAAATATGAACAAGATACAAAAGGTTATTAAGTAATAATACTATGTTAATCCTGAGAGAATATTTGGGAATTAAGTAGTTTAAATTTCTTATATTTGGAGGAAGAAATCAAACTTATTGATGGATTTTAAACTTTGTTTGATATGTAGCAAAAATTTCTGGAGTAACCAACTGAATAATACAAATAGAATGGAAAACCTCCAAAATAATAGGAGAAAACCGATGAAATAACAGGGGCAGGGAGACCTCACTCAATACAAAAGAAAAATAAATTCGAAGCCAGACAAATGGAAAGTATAAAATAAAAGAATGGAAATAAATCCAAATACATCAGTAAATACTATGAATGGAAATGTACTAACCTTACCAGTTTAAAGATAAAGATAGTGAGACTAGATAAAAATGTAGCTAAACATGAAGACAAAAAAAAATTGTAAGTTAGATTTATAATTTACAGAGCAAATACCAGTGCATAAAATAGTATCACACAGGGCGCCTGGGTGGCTCAGTGGGTTAAAGCCTCTGCCTTCAGCTCAGGTCATGGTCTCAGGGTCCTGGGATCGAGCCCCGCATCGGGCTCTCTGCTCAGCAGGGAGCCTGCCTCCCTCTCTGCCTCCCTCTCTGCTTGCCTCTCTGCCTACTTGTGATCTTTGTCTGACTTGTGATCTCTGTCTGTGAAATAAATAAATAAAATCTTTAAAAAAAAAAAAATAGTATCACACAAAATAAAATTTAAAATAGTATTATTAATGATAAAGGTCACATCATAATGATAAAGAGTTAATTCACTAGCAAAATACAATTTCAGATTTGTATGCACCTAAAATACCAGCTCAGAATATAAAACTCAAAACTTGACAAAAATACCAAAACAATTAGACAATTCCATAACATGAGATTTTAACACACCCATCCCCATAATTAACAATGGGGGAGAAAGTCGGATAAAGAAAATCTAATGGACTTATGTGGAATGCCATGGTCCCAAATTGGAGGCCATACATTGTTTTCAAGAATAGGTTAGTTGACAGCTAGATAGTGAAAGTGTATTTATTTGGTTGGCAGCCAGATGGTACAAGAAAGTCTATCCAGGAAAATGCTGAAAGTAATCCTAGTGGGCAATTATGGTGGCCAGAATTAAAATAATGAAAATGCAGACAAGGAGAGGTGAGGAATTTTAAAAAGATCAAGGACAAATATTCAGAGAACGTGGTGGTTAATTAAATGTCAAGTGTGAGAGATGGGAAGAGGCCCTCCAAACTGTCTTGTCTGAGTTAGGGAAAATGGGAGAAGAAGAGTTAGGGTGGCAGGGGTGAATAAAATGTAACAATTCTGAGTTCCATAGGGTATAGCCAATTTTCAATAGTAGTTGGTTTTATGATCAAGGAGTCAGAAAAAGTGTTTGGTTTGGAGATACCGTTTCAGGAATTGTTAGAATATGAATGTTAATTTTGAAATGAAATATTTGGAGAAGAGGATGTGTCACAACAATGTATAGATTTTTTAAAAACACAAAAATTGAAGAACTAGGTAGAAGATTGCATCAGTTGTCTGTTGCTACATAACAACATAATGGGCTTTTATTTGCATACAGTTTGACAGTTTGGGCTGGGTTCATCAAGATGGTTTTTCTGCTAGTCTCGCCTGTGGTCATTCATATGGCTACAGTGAATTGGTAATTCAAATTAACTGACTCATCTAAAATAGTCTCACTCACTTCTCTGGCCAGGGTATGTTGGTACCCTTTCATGTGACCTCTCCAGCAAGCTAGGTACAACTGACGTTTTGGGCTCAGAGTTCCAATTATAGTCAGAAGAGGACAAGTCCCAATATGCAAGGAAATTTTAAGACACTGCTTGCTAATTTCTCTAAATCCTATTTGCTAATTTCCTGAAAGAAAATCACGAGACCATATCCAGATTCAGTGGATGCAGAAATAAACTCCACCTCTTGATGGAGGCCCAGCAAAGTTGCATTGCACAGGGACAAGCACACTGGAATGGAAGAGATCACCAAAGCCATCCTTGAAGTCTTCCAGAGATCCAGCAAAGAACAAACTAAGCAGGAGAGTGTTATGCAGAAAGCCTGGGAGTTTGTTGATGCATAATCCAAGGAAACAGAATTTGGAGATTGATAATGTGGCACCCTGTGTCAAATGCTATAGAAGTCTCAAGAGAGATAAACCTGAAGAGAGGGAGCAGGACTTCTTAGCAAAGAAGCTGCTGGTGCTCTGAGCAGGGACAGGTTTTTATTTGTTGTTGGTTTTGTTGTTTTTTTTTTTATGTACGCAACTAACTTTTACTTAAATAGGGAACATGTTTTGTAATGAATATGTCACTTTTCTCCAGCTTTATTGAGGTTTAATTGGTATACAAATAAATAAATAAACATAAATGATGCATCTGTTAAGTTTGGACGTATCACCACAAGCCAAGTAATAAACATATTCATCATCTTCAAAAATTTCCTTATATTCCTTTGTTGAGCACATGCTCTCTCTCTCTCACTCACTCTTTTTCTTGTGTGGTAAGAACACTTAGCATGAGATGATACAATGGAATGTAATTCATCCTTAAAAAAGAAGGAAATTTTGCCATTGCTGACAACATTGCTGGGACTGGAAGACATTATACTAAGTGAAATAGGTCAGTCACTGAAGGACAAAGACTACATGATTCCTCTTCTATGAGGCAACTAAAGTAGTCAAAGGTACAGAAGTAGAATAGAATGGTAGTTACCAGAAGGGGGATGGGGCTAGAGGGACCAGGAACAGCTTTGAGACTGGTGGGGACAGAACTGCAGAGAGCTGAGCTTGAGATGGGCAAGAGATGAATGCAGAGGACTCCTTCAAGGAGACTCATCTTAAAGAAGAAGGAAGAGCAGAATGTAGGACAACTAGACAGTTTGCCCCTTTGTTCTATGGGACATACACAAAACCAAGCATGCTTAAGATTTGGTAGCAGAGGCCATGGAAGAGAAAGAGCAGATGCAGACTGAGCAAAGAGAGAAAGGAAAATGATGGAGGGCTCACCACTAGACGGAAAAGAGGAAGGCCTCTCCTGCTGTGACAAGAAGAAAGAAGGAAACCATCTTTCAGAAGTGTGAAGGTGACCTAGCAAAGAAAGCTGTGGCCACACATCCACTTTCCCACTGTCTTGGGCAGTCATCCAGCACAAATAGAATCCAGACCACAGAGCATGAGTTTATAATAAGAACAAACCTGGGTCCTGACCCTGACTTTTACACTCAGTAACAGAGCAGTGTTGGGAAAGTAATTTAACACTTCTGATCACCTGTTTTCCAGTCTGTTCATGGAATCATCATCCCAGACCCATACGGCTTGTGAAGATCACCTGTGATAGCATTAGCATACACCAAAGCTTCAGTTCTCTCCTCTCCTGTGCAGAAGCCCCCTCACCCAATGTGCTGCATGGCATTAGGGAAATTATGACACTTTTCTAAGGTCTAGACTCCTCATCGATAGAAGTGCAGACTGGATTAATGGACTCCCCAGACTCCTTTGGGCTTTGATGTTCTAAATATCTATAGGCCTCAGGAATGGCTCCAGTCCATGACCTTCTAGGCATTTGAAGGGAGGACACATTTGTACAATAGCAGAAAGAAGGCCTAGAGGAATATCCTGAAACCTTGTGGAGATCTTGAACAATGCTGCTCACACGCCAAAGGTAGAGACAGGAATCACAGAGCCTGTTGAAGGAAGAAGGCTGAGCGGTAACTTAATGGTGACCTTTCTGAAGGAAGTGCTTTTCTAGAAGCTTGGCAATCCCTCTCTGGAGCCAAAAACCCAACAGGCTGCCAAAATCCATCCTTCTCTCATCCGGAAAATATTAACTGAGTGCCTGTTTTATGCCAAGAATTCTGTTAGTATTGGAGATCTAACAGTGATTGAAATAATCAAACATTGCTTTGAGCAGCTAACATTTTAGTGAAATATATTTCATAAACTAATCAGTGCTATGGAGAAAACATAAGGCAGAGGATAGGGAGAGCCTGTGGATGGAAGCAGGGCTGTCAGAGAAGGCTTCATTGAGAAGGCAGTACTTAGGAAAAGGTCTGAGAATAAGGAGGGTGGAAATAGTAATTGCCAAGGTAGGAATGTGTCAGGTATGTTCAAATCCCAATTCAGAAAAATTTGCCATGGATACAATGCACATCACTATGTTAGACTCCTCTCCAGATAGCTGCAGGGAGCTCAGGTAATATTGTAAGGAGATATTACAAATATCTCATATCCCTCAGTCCAGCTGTCTCCTTGCGACATACAGCCATGGGTCACCTGCAGTAAACCCTGATAATCTATGCTGAATTACTGAAAGCCCATGTAGCCCCTAGACAAGGTCTCCTCAGCACCCGTACTTTTCTTGTATTTTATGAGTTTCCTTTTCTTTCTTGTACGATAAAACTATTTGTTGAAAAATCCCCTTTGTTCTGCTGGAAACCCTTTCCCTATTGGCATTATCCAAAACAGACTTTAAGACTAAAACTTCTCTCTTCAGAGAATAAATTCTACAACTCAGCACTGCTACCCCGTCACCAAGATTATTTATGCCTACGTAGCAATGACCCCATAACTTACAGTTTCTCTCTCTCTTTCTTATGCCCTAATTTTATTTTTGCTCCTGGGTGACATATTTCAGGCAATCTTCTGGAGCCAACAAGAAGCTAATTTTGAGAAAAGGATGTAAAAGTGTTAAAACATTCATTATGAGCACAGGAGTGTCTATTTAAAATGCTGACGTTCTGTTACCCACATGATGTAATTGAGAGGCTGTAAATCTGCAGTGGTGAATTTTCCGTCAAATTCTCACTACACATTCTGAATTGATCAGCCTAAGGTAGCTAATTCTTGCCTCCATCAGGAAGTGGCATTTCTTTCCTATGGCTCCTCACAGTTTTAAAAAGCCTTTTCATATGCCTTAATTTACTGTCACATGGTTCCCTCCCTCACACTGACCTCCTAATCACTAAACTCCATGGACACTCTAGGTTTTCCCCAACTTTGGCCTACCTGCAGCATTTGAAGCTCTCAGACACTTTTCCAAGACATATACTCTGTTGTGCACTGAGCAATCAGATTCTATCCATCATTTTCCTTGCCAGGCCTCATTAGGTATCTCTTTCTCAACATACTCAAGTTTGGGTGCTCCCCAAGGCTCTGTTTCAGCCCTTTGCTGTGAGATCTCCAAACCCTCTCACTGGGTCCCCTGTTGTGCCTCTGCTAAGTTTCCCCCACAGCCTCCAACTTGATCATTCAGTCCCTACTGATCTGACTCCAGCTGTCAGAAGAACCTGTAACCCCAACAGGTTTATCTCATAAGCTACTTCCTTTGCAAACTTATGCTCAGACATGTTCTCCATGACCCTTGCCAAGAGATCATCACCTTCTCTTCTATGACCTGCTTCAACTCATATAGACATGTATTACTGCATAAACACACTACACTGTAGTTTTTTCCTTGCACTAGGGTTTTTGAAGTCATCAATGGTTTTGTTTATGTATGTTTCCCTAGTGCCTAGCACAGCAGTTCAATAAATATGTACTGACTAATGGAAGGAAGGTAGGCAGGCAGGAAGGAAGGAGCAAAGGAAAGAAGAAGGGAAAGAAGGAAAGAGGGAAAGAAAGAGGAAACATTTTATCTCCAAAGCCCTGCTGATTTTACATATTGAAAAAATATATTCAGGAAAGGCAAAACTTGCCTAGATCCCATGGTTAGAAACTGCAATTCCCATGCTCAGATTTCAAATGATCAGTACTCACCCCTATGCTACAGAAGCTTCAGCCAGTTTTCCTTCAGTTGTCCTAGAAAATGACATGGGCATTTTTTTTTCTTTAAGATAAACCAAGAAGGATAATTCCCTTGACCTACAGCTGAGACAGGGCTTTTCACCTGGTTTCACCCTGCACTTCCTCAGCTTGAGAGGCAAAACGCGTGTTGACCTCACCAGCCAGCAGAAAGTCATCAAAGTATTTCTCAGAAAAATCCTACAAGATTGGAAGTGCCAGACATGCCCAATCCCATAATTGTTATTGTACAGTTTTTTGGAATTTTTTGGAATTGTTAGTGTACAATTCCAGACGAATGGATCATGAAAGGAAAGGCTGTGAGCATGGCTCACTCCTGCAACCATGGTCCCTGGGGTTGCAGGAACTCTTTACTGTTTTCTGTTCTATGGAGGCAGCCCCATGGCCAGATCCAATGGACAAAAGGCAGACAGTGGCAGTTTCTGACCACTGAGCTCCCCCTGACAGTGTGTGATGACAGGAAGGGAAGAAGGGCCTCACTCTGCCCCACTCCTCCCAACTGCCCACTCTGGCCTCGACTAAAATGTGTCTCATGAAAAGTTGGCCAGGAGTTCCAGCAAGCTCAGCCCCTTGCTGCTCAGACTCCTGATTGAGGACCTTAGCTCTCCATTGGCAGAAAGTGGCTAGAAGGGAAGGGCAGGACAGAATAGCAGGGTGCTGCTGGAGGGTAAATTTTTAGAGCTCTGCCTCCCACCAGGCTCCTCCGGCTGTGAAGTTTGTGGCAGCAAGGCAGGTTCAGAGCTAGCTATACCTTCTAGAAAGGTCCTGCCTTTTGGTGGCAAGAAATGCAGTCATCTGATGGCCTGCAGCTGCAGTCTTCTGATTCCACCTCAGTTTTCAAGCCCATGTCACACTCTTCCAAGGTGGACCCATGCATAGTAAGTGTCCCGGGCCTTGGGCATTGCAGTTCAAGCATGACCTCCTCTAGTGCACAATCCTTGCTTCGAAGCTGCATTTTGGGTTGGTTGAGATGCTGTGAGAACTGCACTAGGACCAGAGTCTTCTCACCCTTTACTCTTTCACAGACTTTATACTCCAACTCCGACAAAGCTCTAGCACTCCTATCTCAGCTCCTGCTTCCAGAACAATCCAAATGACACAGACCTCACCAGTGATTTTTATTTTCTTGTTTTCTCTTTGGCAAAATTTTTGTTCTGTGTATTAGATGATGTTGTTTATCTGTCTATTACTAGACATCACTTAAAGTTGCCAGGTGGCATGATCAGGGAAAGATGTGATTTTCAAATACAATCTTTGACTTTGTTTATTAGAAGAGAAATTACTTCACTAAGACCATCATTCAGACAGATGTTCTACACTCAATACCCATTATTTGGTGTCCAATTGTGCGTGTGTGAACACAGGCCTGAGCTCCAAAGAGCTACCCTTATAGTGTACTTCCAGATTTTCTAATTGCCAACCCTTCTAGCTCCCTCCTGTGGGGGGAATATATATATTATATATATTATGTATATTATATATATTGTATATATAAGGACATTTAAATATTGGTTCTTAAGATGTTACTTAACATGTATTTGTTACATGAACAAATGAGACTAACTACAAGAGCAAGTGGTTTTATTTCTTTCTTTCTTATTGCTAGCTGGTTAGATAGAAACTTTCAACCCACAGCCCATTCTTATAAGAGAACTCCATTGGTGGTGAGAAAGTTGAAGGGAAGAAGGAGGATGGAAAATATCCTATGGCAGATTCATGACCCACCATTATAATGGATGTTATTGGGATTCCTCCCAGAATCTTTTACCAGGCCGTGCTCCCATCCTAGCTGAGTGAGTTTTGAGTTTTGGTGTCTCCCTCCTCTGAAGAAATGTCATGGGCTAAACTGCAGCTGCCCTATAACCAGCATGGGCTACAAATAATAACTTAACAATATAGAGTGTGAAAACTGGTCCCGTTACTTAAGGTTAAATTCTTTCTTCTGAGCCAGTTCTTTGTCTCCTATAAAATCTCCCTACAAAATAATATCTGTGGTAAAGGGCATACTACTGGTGAGACTGGTAAGAAAATATAATTAAGTAGGTCTTAATTCACTTTAGAAGAAATATTAATTTAATTAATCTACCCATTTAAAATATATGTCTTTTTTTTAGATTATTTATTTATTTATTCAACAGACAGAGATCACAAGCAGGCAGAGAGGCAGGCAGAGAGAGAGAGGAGGAAGCAGGCTCCCTGCGAGGCAGAGAGCCTGATGCGGGGCTCAATCCCAGGACCCTGGGATCACGACCCGAGCCGAAGGCAGAGGCCTTAACCCACTGAGCCACCCAGGCGCCCCTAAAATATATGTCTTAAGGCTGTACTCTCTTCATGAGGCTAGGCACAGTAGGGAAGTCACACTGTTGTTGACTTAACATCATTCCAGTTATCTATTGCTAAGTGACAAACCCCCCAAACACATCTGGGCAGCAAGAAACAGTGACATTGATTTTGCTGATCCACAAATTTGAGCAGAAGCTAGCGAGAACAGTGCATCTCTGCTCCATGTGGTAACAGCTGGAGCTGCACAAAGGCTAGAGCTTCTTGTGGGAAGATTCTCATCCTCACAGTCTGGTAGTTGATGCTGGCTGTTGTCCAAACCCTCCCCCGGGACCGTGACTGGAATGACTATACATAGCCTTTCCTGCAGCTGCACAGCTCCCTCACAGCATGGTGACTGGGAGTCCCAAAGGGACCAGGCAGAAGCTGTGTCATCTTTTATGACAGCCTCAGAAGTCTCAGAGCATCATCATTCTCACCACAGTGACTGGCTCACCCAAATCCAAAGAAAGGAAAGAGATGCCACTGGTCAGTGAAGACATTTCATTGTGAAATATCATGTGGAATGAGATATATATGGATGGTACCAATTTTTGGAAAATACACTTTTCCAACAAGCAGATAAGGGAAACAACCAAAGCCAGCTGACCCTTATAATCACTGTCATAGGGCAATGTGAGTTTGAGTTAGAAAGCAGGGTGGGAATGAGCCCAGGGCAGTGGTCTACCACTGTGCTCAGCCTACCTGGAGTAGAGCAGAGGGCCAGAGGGACTGACATTTTCATAACACTCCTGAAGATAAGGTGCCCACTGGCATGGCCGGTTTATCAAGACTTGCTTTCTCTCTGCTTCCGCAAGCAGAGCAGAAATGAGGTCGCCATGTGGCTTCTCCCTCCCTCCCTCCCTTCCTTCCTTCCTTTCTTTCTTCCTTCTTTCTTTTACATAGGACAAATATCAAGTAAAATGAAATTTAATTAAGAATTTTTGAGCAGACGGAAACATGGGAAAATTGAAAGACCTTGTGAAACTTCTTATTATAGAGAGGGAGTTGAGGTTACTTATTCCTCTGATTTCCAAGATTACCAAAAGTAAAACGTTTGTCATTAACCCTCATGTTTATTCACTGAGCCTATTTTTCTAGAGAAATAAGAGTCACAAGGATTTACCTGATCGGTCCCATTAGTCCTGATGTCTAGGCAGTAGGCAAAGTAAAGAGAAAATTGATTAGAAAGGGCATTGTCCTCAGTGCCAACAGAGCTTGGGTCATAGGTTTACTGGGGAAGCCTGTGCAAGTTGCTGAATTTCTCTGAGCAACATTCAGCAAATATTCATTGAGTATCTATGTGAGCCAGGCAATGTTCTAGGTACTGAAGATGAAACAAAACAAACAACAAAACATAGTCCTTGTCTTTGCAGAGCACATATTTTAGAGGTAGAACAAAGAAAAAAGAGACTATGTCAGATGCTGATGAGCAGTATGAAGAAAAAATAATATAGGATAAAAAGTCACAATATGGGCACCTGGGTGGCTCAGTGGGTTAAAGCCTCTGCCTTCGGCTCAGGTCATGATTCCAGGGTCCTGGGATCGAGCCCTGCATCAGGCTCTCCATTCATGGGAGCCTGCTTCCTCCTCTCTCTCTGCCTGCTTCTCTGCCTACTTGTGATCTATCTGTCAAATAAATAAATAAAATCTTCAAAAAAGTCACAATATTATGGAAGTAGGATACCAGTCAGGGTTCACTTATAAGGACCTGTAGAAGGAAGAGTGGAAGTCACACAGATGTCTGAAGAAAGAATACTATATGAGAGTCAACAGGTGCAAGACTGGAGACCCCCTTGTGCTTGTCATATTGAAACAACAGCAAGAAGAAACCCCACAGAGGTCAGTGAGAGTGGGGTGGCCAGTGGCACGAGATGAGACTGGAAAGTAGGAGGGTGGTCAGATCACAGAGGGCTTTACAGACCATCATAAGGACTGTGGGTTTATTGTAAATCACGTGGGAAGCCACAGGATAGCTTATGCACTGGAGTGACCTAACTAAGCTTCAGCATGTTTGGTGGATCACTCTGATTACTGTGTGGAGTTGAGTATGGAGGCACAGGTGGAGGCAGGGAAACCAGTTTGGAATCTGCTAAAATAGTACAACTGGGAGGCAGTGTGGCTTGGACCAATGGGCAAGTGGGGAAGTGGTGGAGGTAGGAAGGAGTGGCTTGATTCTGGCTGCCTTCTGAATATGAAAGCCAAAGAAATGCTAGTGGATCAGGGGTAGGACCTATATGAGAAGGCTATTAGGAGAATAAAACGAGGGGTTCCTGGATGGCTCAGTGGGTTAAAGCCTCTACCTTCAGCTCAGGTCATGATCCCAGGGTCCTGGGATTGAGCTCAGCACTGGGCTTTCTGCTCAGCAGGGAGCCTGCTTCCCTCTCTCTCTCTGCCTGCTTCTCTGCCTATTTGTGATCTCTGTCTATCAAATAAATAAATAAAATCTTTAAAAAAAGAAAAAGGAGAATAAAATGAAATGTGTATGCAAAGTGCCTTGCACACTGCCATATTCTCAGCCTACCTCTGCCTTGCACCTATTTTTTTTCCAAGTAAAGCAAAATCTCTGGAGAATTCACACAATCTTTCAGGCTGAGTAGAGGGAAGAGAGGGGAGAGGAGATCCCTATGTCAGCCAGCATGTGCATGCCCACCTTCTCTGTCACCCTGTTACCAAGACCCTCCATGCCCTAGAGGGCCCTGGCTGAAAGGAGACTCACGAGTAATCCATGAGGGTCCCCTAGAGGGATGACAGGTGTTCTCCCCCGCCATCTCCTCCACCATCAATCCTCCTTTCCTTTGCTTCTTCATCTGAGTGTCCACTACAGGTCCTGTAAGATTCAGCTTATTATGAGCCCCATCTAGGGGCTCCCCTCTTCATTCTGAGTCAGAGCTGTCTCTGCAGCTCCCAGTAATGTTTTAGCATCACTGTAGACTTCACCACATTGAATTGTCATTGTGGTGGAGTAGAAAAGCCATCCACATCACTCCTCTGCATGCAACGACAATGTGGTTTCCTCATGCAGTCAATAAAGGATCTGTTCTTCCTCATAAGCCCCTCCCAAATGGTAAGCAGGAAAAAAAAGACTAAATTTGGTTTAGGCTGTGACTCTTGGGTCTGATTCTAAATTTAAAGAATCTGTTGAATTAAGTGTTTAGTCTGTTCAGATGACAGTGCTCAGACTCTCAGACTTCTGATGCCCCTCCCACATGCCCCATCCTCTCCCCTCTTGGGGAGCCCAACCATCGGTGGATGGGCTTCATATGGTGAGTGGAAAGAGTAGAGTGTCCCTGAACTGACCGGGTGCCCTCTGAGTCCTCTCTGGCTTCAGCTGTGGAGAGGCAGAGCTGGTCATGCCCTGAAGTGGGGTCTCTTGAGGAGATGCCAGTCCTACTGCAGGCATCCTGCCAGGACCTGCTGCTACATCTTTGGTTGGTCTGAGCTGTGGACTGGCCTCTCTCAACTTTCTTCAGCATCTGGTGGTGCTCTCTGGCTGTCTAGTCCTCACCTGGGCTCTCACTACTCCTCTCATAGACCCTCGGAGTCTCTGCCATGTCTAAACCTAGCCCTGCTCTAACGTCACTTTGCCTCTCCTACAGGGTCACCCTATGCTGGGCTCTTTCTCTCAGCACATGTACCTTCTATCCCTGATTCCCAGCCATGACCCTGGGGAACTGAAGTGACTCAGGGATGCCAACTGCAGCCTATCTGCATCTCTGACCATTTGTCTCCTCTGATGGTATCTCCATTTCCTGTCTTCCTCCCATATTTGCCAGGACTAGAAAGAATGGGCTTTTCTCCCTCTTTTTAATCTGTAGACTTCTGAACTCAATATTCTTTTACCAAGTCTACCAGACCTATCTCTTGCTGTGTTAAATCAGAACTAAGACAATTTAGAATATTTACCATCTCCACAAAGACTGTCCTTCAAGCCTATGTCTGTTAGCTATTGCTACAATTAATGCTGCATAACAAACAACCACAAAACCTCAATGTTACTCTCAATAAGCACTGATGAGGTTCCTGGGTCTAGAGGTTGCCTAAAGGTCAGCTGGTTGAGGCTGGGTTCCAACAAGATAGCCCAGCTGGGGTGATTTTACTCCACTCGCTTCTTTCCTCTCTCCTGGGACAAGCAGGCCAACCCTCTACTCAGGGAAATGAAAGAGTGCGGAAAGGAAGCTCAAATGTGCTTTCATGCCTCTGCTGGCTTCAGGTTTGTTAACATCTCATTGACAAAAGGGAATCACATGGGATAGACAAATATACCCACCTCAAATGAGAGAGCTATGCAAAGCTATGTGGGTAAGTTTGTTACTGATACAGGAGTGAAGAACATGAAGGGAAATCTTAAATATTGACTATTTTAGAAAGATCATTTTAATGCCTCATTCTCATATGCCACCCTGAAGCTGATGATGGTCTTGGGCCAATTTGATTGGCTCTCCCTATTATGGAATTACCTATAAATCTGTATCCTTCCATTGAAGCTGTGGCCTCCTTAAGGTCAAGGACTATATTCTGTTTACCTTTCTAAGCTCTGAGGGCCTACATGTAGTATCTGTAGTGGCTATTATTGTTGCCTCACCATCATAAAGCCCATCCTCCCTTGTTGCATGGTAGTCATATGCTTTGGGTGACAATGAGCACACTCTAGTTTTTAGTGGCACATCCCTCTAAAAGTTCATATGGGAATAGACCAAGGCTTTGGCTAATCAATAAAGGACATTTCCCTAAACACAGGAATCAGAGTGTTTGTACCTGAATGAAGGTCACAATTTCTGTTGCCTTGTAGAAACTAATGTCAATCTCCTTCTGAATATAAAGGAGAAACCACAGAGCTCTGGTCCACCAGCAGCCAAACTGCTAACATGAGGGAAGCCAGTCAAGCACAAAGCAAATTTTAGGGAACAATAGATAAAAGACTATGGAGAGTTCATTGTGCCCTGCCTCTGTAGTTTTTAGTTAAATGAACCAATGCCCCCAGGTCCCCACCCTTTGGCCTTCTCTATGCCTTTCATTCCACATCATTTTTTTCCAAAAGTACAGCATCTCTATGTTTATTTGGAGATGAACATATTTATTTGTTCATTGTCTACACTAGAATGCAAGCTCCATGTGAGTTGGGACTCATATTTACTGCTCTGTCCTCCATGTAAAGAACAGTGCCTGAAACATAAAAATGTACTCAATAAATATGTGCCAAATAGATAAATAGATGAGTAAATGAATGCATGAATAAGTAAACACAATGTTTAAGTCAGTTCGAGTTTTCCATTTACTTTTTTAAAGATTTTCTTTATGTTTTTGACAGAGAGAGAGAGAGAGAGAGAGATCACAAGTAGGCAGAGAGGCAGGCAGAGAGAGGGGGGAAGCAGGCTCCCCACTGAGCAGAGAGCCTGATGCAGGGCTTAATCCCAAGACCCTGAGATCATGACCCAAGCCGAAGGCGGGGGCTCAACACACTGAGCCACCCAGGTGCCCTGAGTTTTCCATTATTAACACTAAAAGAATCCTGATATGTAGTTCCAATACATACTTGCTGAATGTATGTGTGGATGAAAGAGTGAGCAGGAGACAAAAGAGCTGTCTTCAAATTTTTAAAGGTTACACTGTGAAGAAAGCATTTGATTCATTCTGTGCAGCTCCAGAAGTAGAAGTTACATTAAGGCACACCATAAGGAAAGACTTTCTAACAAGTTGTTCAAGATGGAATGCACTGATACAGTAGGTAATGAGCTTCCTGTCACTGGTGGTATAACAGGTTAAGCCAAGCTAGCACTTTTAGAGAGTATTCTTGTAAAATAACAGGTTACATGCTTGATCATTTTTAATGAGAATTTATCATTTCAATCCCCTCTCCTAGGTCTCCAAACTATGCCTACATCTTAAAATTTCAACAGGTGGCGATGCCTCCTCTTTAGATATTTGTCACTTGCAAAATTTTCCCCTATCTAGTCCTACTTTGGCACTTTATAGCTTTGTGACTTTGGAAAAGGTCAGTTCACCTCAGGGAGCCTCAGTTTACTTATCTGCAAAAGAAAGGGACTGGGATCAATAAATTAAATATCTCAAGATCATATTTGTGAGCTTTTATCTTTGGCTTGATGTTGTGCAATAAGCTTAGTTTTCCTTCATTTAATGTGATTTTCATAAGACAACTTTACACTCAAAAAGACACACACTACTATTACTCTCTTTTTATGGATAATGAAACGAAGACTCAAATGGGCTAAGTAACTCTTCCAGATCACAGGACAAGGAAATTCTGGAGCTTGGAATTTGAACTATTAATCAGGACTCCAGCTTGTCAAAGTAGAATGTATACATTATTCAAGGCTTAGAAAACTACATTCTATAATACCTCAGGTTCTTTCAGCTCTGATGATTTGAGAATCCACACCTTTCTCCACTAGACCACAAACTTAGGATTTAAAATTTTAAAATCAACCCAAGCTAGCAAGGAAAGCAGCCTCATCATGTCCTGCTGGCTCCTCTGAGCTAAATATCTCCATGTCCCAGGTAGCAAAAATAATCCCTCAAATCTTCCCTATCATACCCTGTCCCTTTAAGATTCCTTAACTATAAGGAGGCATAATAAAGAGTACCTGCTCTGAGTCAGACTTTTCCAGTTATGCAGGCAGAACCCATGGGGGGGGGCATGCATAATTGTATGTGGGTGGGAAGGATAATATAATTAGCATTCCCATTTTACAGATAGAAAAGCTAAAGTTCAATGAGGTTGTAGAACTTGTGCTAGATCATCCATAGCTAATGACAAACTCAGGACATTTAAGCTCAGCATAACTCAGTCCAAAAGCCCATTCTCCCTTTATCTGT
Source organism: Taxidea taxus jeffersonii (assembly GCA_003697995.1). NCBI lineage: Eukaryota > Metazoa > Chordata > Mammalia > Carnivora > Mustelidae > Taxidea > Taxidea taxus. The sequence goes on from RCUC01164040.1 coordinate 42,566, forward strand.
CTCTATGTATGTGTGTCTCTTTCTTTCTTTCCATTTAAATGTTGTTCTGAAAGAAAATACTGGTTCCATTCCACCTTATACATATTTTTAAAGGGATGTGGTTTATCCTTTTTAATTTGAAAGTTGAGAAAACTGTTAGAGCAACCATTTGTCTACCTTTTCTCCAAATATCCTTCTATGTCCACCCCTAATAAGTGACCAGAGAAAGTGTTGTGCAGAAATTATGTAAAGTTCCCTATTCTGATCTTTTATTAATGTATCAGCTAGCTATTACTACAGTGGTGCTGTCTTAAAAAAACCACAAAGTCTTAAAACAGTTATTATGTACTGTTTTGAGTATAGAGGTGAGTTAGGGTAGCTTGGCTCAAACTACAGCAGGTCGGTATTGCCCAACTTAGAGCAAGTTTAGCCCAGTGGCTTTGCTTTAAGCTGAAAGGCCCTACTCCACTGTCTCTCATCCTCCTTGGACCGTAGATGGAAGATGTCCTTTTCACAGCACAAGCACTGGCAAAAGGCAGTAAGCCCCAACACCCATCTGTTGTTTGAGCCTCTACTCACACCAGGTCTGCTAACATTCCATTGACCAAAGAAAATCATATGAAGAAACCCAAAATCAAGGATGCTAAAGCACACTCTACCCTTAAAAGTAGTAGGGTATATTTGCTTAGAAGGGCTTCCATAACAAAACACCACAGACTGAGTAGCTTCAACAGCAGAAATTTATTTTTTCTCCCAGTTATGGAGGCTACAAGTCCAAGATCAAGGTGTCGGCTTGTTTGGTTTCTGCTGGGGCCTCTCTCCTTGGCGGGTAGATGGCCACCTTCTCACTGTGTCCTCACATGACCTTTCCTCTGAGTATGCACACCCCTTGTGTCTCTTCCTCTTTTCCAGGGACACCAGTTCTATGCATTAGGACCCCGTCCTTATGACCTCATTTGACTTAATTGCTTCTTTCAAAGGTCTGCTTCAAATACATCACACTGGAGGTTAGGGATTCAATATATGGATTTGGAGATGGACACAATTAAACCCATAACACAGGGTTAGTGAATTTTTCTGAACAGTTTCATTTGAGTTTCTTCCATAATTTGGAGTCTGACTGACCATGATTTCAAATTCTGACTCTACCACTTAACAGCTGTGCAACCTTAGGAAGGTTACTTACATCTCCTCACTTGTAAAAAATGAAATGATTATAGTAATTAACTCATAGGTTTGTTAAAAACTGAATAAAGCAATTCATAAAAAGCAAGCACAAAGTAATTGTTCAATAAATATTGTTAGTGTTGTGGCTCTTTACAATTAAGAAGCTTTCACTTTACTCAGGGAAGCTGTATGGGCTGTGGCATCAGCCATATGCCTTCCCTTTCAGGACCTGATTCTACCCTAGAGCAAACTTTATTCTCTCAAATCCATCTAGCTTCAATCTGTTTCTGCAATATGGTGACTCTCTAAAAAAATCCACTTAACATTTCTCTGCCAATAAATTAGAGGCCAGAAAGAAAGAAGATGGCACACACTTGCCTTTCTAGACATTTTGCAGATGGCTGACTGCCTTGAAACCATGTCATGGCTTCTGGAGTATCAGCTAAGTGTTTGATTTTCATCTGCCATGTAAAAATCCTATGTATGAGCTTAGAGAAGGGCAGCACAAGCATTAACTAGGACCCTTTGAGAGTACCTCTTGGGAGACCTTTTTGGAGTGAATAATACATAATCCAAAAGCACTTTTAGAACTTTGCAGTCATTTCTCAGAATCAGGTTGGTTATTTCACAGGCTAAGTGCCATGGAGACCTCACTGAAATATCTCCTGATGTCCCCTCAACACCTTCTCAAAGGAGTCAATCATCTAACCTCCCCAGGACTAATTCTTTCAAAAATTTCTCTTAATTGGTGTTTCAAGTGGTTTTTAAATTCTTAGATCCCACCCAAAATATCTGTAGCAAGTGGTGGGGCCAGGGAGCACAGTGAAGAATGCCCACATGAATTTTTTTCTATTCTGCATATAGCAAGTTATTTAGTAATCACAACATCCCTGAAGAGTAATGTTTTCTGCTTTTTAACATAAAACAAGATGTTAAAATTAAATTTTGAATAAATCACCAAGATACAACAGGTGTGCCTGCCAAAGTTAGATACCAGCAAAAAATGCTAGATTTTTTTGAAGGAATGTTTGAGAACCATTTCCACATTGCTTGGCTCTGGCAGAAAATCACAGATGTGAAAAGAGGTTAAGATATGGAAAAAAAAAAAAAAAGAGGATTTCATGAGAAATATGTCTTCAGAGCAATGATATTCAAAATGTGGTCTCCAGACTAGCAGCATCAGCAACTTGGGAACTTATAAATATAAATTATCAAGCTCTGTCCCAGACCCACTGAATCAGAACCTCTGGGAGTGGGGTCCAGTTATTTCTGTTTCAATAAGCCTTCCCGTGATTCTGATGCAGGTCAGAGTTTGAGAACCATTACTTCAGAAAAGCTATGTTCTAAATACCCCAGGAAACGTCCCTAGATTGCCAAGAGCATTATTTGAGACCAACGAGGGAATCAGCATCAATTTAACCAGGGGATGCCTCGCTGTCAGCCAACTTCCAAGCCACTTGGGGGTCATTGTTCCCCAAGACAGGAAGGGAAGACAGATAGAAGACCAGGCTGTTTGTGAGAAAATTTCTGAATTTACTGAAGACAATTAGACTAGGGAAAAGTCAAGACCTCAAACCCCCCCCCCCCCATTCCAACGCTCTGATAAAGCTAGCCACACTAGCCCTTTCTAACCCCTGGGAAAATCAGGGACCTCTTGGGGAAGTCCCTGAAAGGGCCTGAGAAAATAAACTGACAGACTGGTTTCCCTCCATCACTCAAGCATGCACTCAAGCTCACTGATGAGAAATGGCTTTTTCTGGACCACTCAGTCTAACATGTATCTCCTGGGGTTTGTGAAACTCAGTGGACTGAAATATGACCCTCGTCCCTCAAATTATGGAGTGCAGGAAGCATGATCTAGCAAGCTGATTTAGTGTCCTTTAAAGTTAAGTGCCTTAGTATAGGTGTGAATTCCCAGATTTTATCAGTGGAAAGATATGTGTGTTTTCCATAGGCCCAAGGTATATGGCCTGCATAAAAAAGCCAGCATAGCTCCTCTTAGGACTTGTATTAGTTTTTGAAAGCTGTGTAATAAGTTATAACAAACTTAATGGCTTAAAACATCGCCCATGTATTAGCCCATAATTCTGTAGGTCAAAAGTTGAGGCATGAAGTGTCTGGGTTCTCTGTTGAGAGCTGCATTCATTTCCAGAGACTCTGGGGAAGAATTTGCTTCCAGCCCCATTCAGGTTGTTGGTCAAATGTGGTTTCTTGCTGTTTAGGACTCAGGCCCCATTTCCTGCTGTTGTCAGTTGGGGCCACTCTCAGCAACTAGAGGCTTCCGACATTCTTTACCACATGGCCTCGTCCATCTCAAAAGCCAGCAGTGGAGAATCCCTCTAACTTGTTGTCTGTGGCTTCCTCTGTCTCTGACCTCTTGACCCAGATTTAAAGGACATGTGTGATTAAGTTAGGCCAACATAAATAATTTCCATTTTGATTAACTCAGAGTCGACTGATTTTTTAAGGAATCAGTACTTAAGAAAAAAGTCAACTTTTTTCTAAGTAACATCAACTACATATGCAAATATCTTTTGCCATGTCGTGTAATAATCACAGAAGTCATACCCATCATATTCTCACCCACATTCAAGAGGAAGGAATTATGAAGGGCAAAGATAATTGAGGGTCATCCTAGGATTCTGCCTACCAGAGATACTGTCCAAAAACCAGAAGGGTAAGTGGACCCCAGCAGGTGATCAATGAAAATGAGTGCCAGGTAGCTAAAAATCATCTTTTGGAAGTCAAAAATTTTGTAAAAGAGGAATCCAAGCAAAAAGAACACACAAATAGCTCATCAACATAACCTTGAGAGAGAAAGTGGGCTTGAAACTCTGGCAAGTATTAGAGAGCAAGGAGCCAGAAAGGACAGCCCTCTTCGTCAGTTATATTAGAACTTTCTTATAACCTCTTTTCCCCTAGACTCTCTACTAACTTGAACCCAGGCAAGGGAAAAACATGTGTGTAAGCTAGGGAAAGGGTAAATGCTGATACAGGAACGAGGAATCAAGCCATCACATCCTCCTCCCAAAAGCAGGTAGCCAGCAGATACAGATCTTAGCTAGATGGGAGAAATCTCACATTTGCATGAAGACTGAAGTGTCAATTAATGCCTAGGGCTGCATATTTTCTCCACAGAATTACAATTGTAGTTGTTCTTTCTCCTTTTCAATTAACATATAATGTATTATTTATTTCAGGAGTACAGGTCTGTGATTCGTCAATCTTACACAATTCACAGCACTCACCGTAGGACAATTGTAGTTTTTCTTTTGTTTTTGTTCTTTAAAGTACTTAAAGCAGCTATAGGTTTCCTAAGAATAAACAGAAAAGTCATGGGGATTCCTGAGCTTTAATCAAGGGGTAGGGGAAAAGTTTTCTCCAAGGAATAAAGTTTAAAGGACAATGGGAGACTAAAGAAAATGAAGATGAAGACAAAGACAAAAAAGAAAGAGTGGGACACATTTCTATCACATCCCAAGTGTCATGATTTTTCAAGGTACTGGTTGCATATGTGTAAGACAATGGGGACCAAAGAAGTGAAGTGACTTATCAGACATACAAATAGGAAGCTAAGGAGTGACTGAGCTGGGGTGGGAATTCAAGTCATCTAGACTCTAAAACCTATTATTTTATTTCACTACCATGCCAAGTAGAAATCTTGGCTGTAGGAAAATCATGAATCTGGTGGACAGAAAGCTGGAGAGGAGCTGTATGGAAATAAAAGCCCACTCCCACTGTGGAGAGGTTCTTACCACCTCCTTTTTTCTTCACACAGGTTCTGGTCAGGCTTTAGGACCAACATGACTCTTCACAGAAATGTGTCAGCACCTTAAAGAAGCCTAAGCTGTTCTTCCAAGATAAAATTCCAGAGACTTAGACTTTCTTTTTCCAAGGACAAGAGGTAAGGACTCTGTTGTGGGAGGGAGCCAGTACCTCCTGGATAACCAGTCACTGTGGAACTTCAGTTAACTTGAGATAACTCTTTTCAATTCTAGTGAAATGGAAAGTATATAGCAGCCCCCATTTCCCACCTTCCATCCAGAAGAGCAGTAGGAGATTCCTAAGGTGACCAGACACTGCTGTAGTGAGAGAGGAGGGAGAGGTAAGGAGAAAGACAAAATGTCTTCTCTGTGGTCCAGGTCTTTCCCTTCAGTCATAGGAGCAGCCTTCTATGAATGAGGACATGAAGATCAGAGAAGGAAAATAACACATGCCCATCCTTGTCAGCAGGAAATGAGAAGCCAAGGCTATGCCCTGAGATGACATGCAGTTAAATGGAGCTCAATGAAGTTGAGAAGTGAGATCATAGACCATGGTAGAGAAGGAATAGGGGCATAGCAGCTAGACAGTTTGTGATTTGTGCCAACTTAAGGATTTTGCACATACTTAACAAGGCTATCTGAATCTCTTTATTTCATCAGACAAATGGACTCACAGCTCCCCAAGATTTCACTGGGAAGAAATCAAATTATATTTATAAAACACTTGACACATAGTTGACATGACTGTTGGTTCTCTCTCCAATCCTTATCTTTTGGCCATTGCCCTAGGAAATTAAAATTTTTAGAGAAACTCTCAGTGTTTATACAAAATGAAATATAGTCAAAGTCAATTATGATACTTGGACTCCATGAGAACACTCAACCACACATCCATGAACTCATTCATTCTATGTGTAAAATAATGACAAACACTGTGCTATATGCCTAGCATCAGGTTTGCGGTCAAACAATGTTCCTCAGTGGGAAGACAAGCCCACCTTCCCCCCTTTTCCTTCACAGAACCAGAGTGATTGAGTTAATGAAGGAACATGAAGCAGGAATAATTACATTTTAACTTTGAACACAAAAGCCAAGTGCTCTGCCAATATCTTGCTACAGCAGAAAGCCTTCAACGAAGGGAATAGAAAACTAAGGCAGAAACACCAGATAAAATTGTCAGCCAATGCCTGAGTGGCTCACTTTGGGGCCTACCTGGGTGATAAAGCCCCAGGCACATAAGGACCTTTTCATGCCACTGTCAGTGAAGATGAAAATGTGCCATGCTCCTTGCAGGCTGTAGCTGTAGAGGAGCTGCCCTTCCATGCGATGCCCTCACCTTAGCCACTGCACTAGGTGTCAAGAATGTCATGGTCCTTATCTGCAAAGAACTCATAAGTAACAGGAATAACAGATGCTATATTAATCAAAGGAATTAATGTCCACTCCCCAACAGACCCAACACTTCAATAATTTAATGCAAGTTTATTTTGTGCTCACACAACATCCAGATGTGGGACCGGTGGCCTTCCTTTAGGCTGCAGTTACAAAATCTGTAGTTACGATGAATTTCAGGGTCAGAAAAATGGAGGGAGAGTCATGTGGGATGATTTCAAGTGCAGGCCCAGAAGTGGCACACACTGGGCAGAACCCAGCCACACGGCTCCAGTCTAACTGAAATCTAGAGGCGCACTTGGGTATTTGCTGAATATTAACAGTCTCCACCACACATGGAAAAATAACAGCACTACAATGAGTCAAGTACATCTTTGGTTTATGGCATAGGCTTGGCAGGGGCACAATGAAGGGAGTTGTAAATCCTATTTGAGCCGGTCTAGGAAAGTTTCATGGAAAAGGAGACAGTTGATATGGGTCTTAGAAAAGAAGTAAAAATAAGATAATGAAAAAATTAAGAAGGGGCATTTTTAGGCAGATGCATGGATGCATGAACCAACGTGGCAAGTTTACAGACTGTACCAAATTTGGCATGTCCAGGGAAGAGTATGCATGGGGGATGTGTGAAGGAGAGACTAGAGTGAGTGAGACCTAATCCTAAGGTTAGGAAGATTTCCAGGCTGGGATAATACTGTGCTTGAACTGATGCCAGGCATCTGGAGAAAATCTGTATCCCAGGGTGTTGCCAGATACATGAGCCTGGGGTTGTGACCCTCAGGCAATAAACAAGGCTTCCTAAGTTTTCTGCTTTCATAACAAAAGGCAGCACCATACCAATGACCACTGTCGCAGCACCACACAGAAGAAGTGGGGGGTTCGAGCATCAGACACACTGAGCCTCAAATGCTTACTCCACCACTATTAGGCAAGTTGTTCTTGAAGCTACAGTTTTTCTAGAATGAGAAGAATAATGGCTATCGTAGGAGACAGCATGCAGGTGAAGGTGAATGCTGTTTGTAGGGCCATGAGAATGGCAACTGGCAGTGGGCCTTCCAAGCATCGCTAGCACCTTCCACCCTCTCTCAGACCTACTTCTTTCCTACTCTTTTTAGAACAGAATTTGGTCACACAATAGGCTGATTTGGATTGCTTCCAGAGTGCTTTTTCTTTGCAGTGGGGTGTCCCTGGGCTCTGTGTCTGTTGGAGTAAAGCTGCTGAGTGCCTTAACTCCCTGCTCCAGCACACCCACTGGACAGAGTTCTTGTATGTTCCTGGAATCAGGGGACCCCTGAGTCTCTCCTTGAAGCCAACCTAACCTCGGAGTCCAGAAGTCTTCTCAGACCCATGATCTCATTACAGATTGACAACATTATCACCATTTTACAAATGAGGAAAACCACAAAGAGATTCGAAAGGTGAGGCCAAATGCATGCCATTCCTTTTAATACAATTCTAATATTCTCCCTGGTATAAAAAAACAGACTACCCTTAATTGCTGCCTCAAAATGTAGTAGGAAAAGTTGTAGGTATTTTGCCAGGAAATGAGATGTCTCTTTAAAAAAGAAAGAAAGAAAACCTGTCTAACTAGTTTCCCTTATAAATACCCAATAGAAGAGGTATTCTCAAAACACTAAGCAATGAACACCAATTCTAGAGATAAAATACAGAAGATATATTAGACGGCATTTGCTCTTGACTTTACTGAACACAAGTAAACTGGGCCCAGTGTTACCAAGCGAAATAGCAAGGCCCTGGCGCAGGACGAAACCCTCTTTCTTCTTGGTTAGTGCTTTTTTTACTGAGAAATTACATAACTGATACATGTGTAAATACACAGGATGTACAAACACATGTATGCCCGTGCATTTATATGCATATAAACACATACATTTACACAAACCAGACTTTATTCTAGCATAGGTGTCATCAGCAAGATGAGAGGCAGGATGCTCTAGGTAACCTGACCCTTTCACCCACCACTGAAGATAGTAAGCAAGACAGGAAAAGTGAAATGAGGCCTAGCATATAGAGCATTTCACGGCCAACACCTCTGAGCCAGGAGTTTCATGACCCACACTATTTTTTCTATCAGCTGCCCTAGTAGAAAGTGCCAGCCCCCACTTCCCCCCATGTCCTCTCAGCTCTCTTTGGTCATCTGCAGCAGCTCCCATGTAGGCCATCCTCTGGTCAGGGGAGTGTGCTCAGTCCAGGCTCAGGACATGTCAGAGGTGCCAGGGAGATAATGCCCTAAGAGTGCCCTCAACATTGAATATGTCGGAGCTGGTAGACACCCCAGCTTCTTCACCCACCACAAGACGACACCTGGGTGTGCTCTGTACAGCCTCTCTTCAGGATTGGGCCCCAGTCACCCATGGCAGAGACCTGCTAATTGAGGTATCCTTACTGACTTTCCCAATTGGGCCTGTCTGACATCCCCATTGCCCAAACAAACTCCTTGCCCAAATCCCTATTCAGGGTGTACTAGTAGGGGACCCAAACTACTTCCCCAAATCTAATGCCTTCAAACCAGGTCTCCAACCTCTGACATCTCTGTCCCACTAGATGCCCTGGGCCCTGTTTCCCAGCCAGTTCCAGAAGAAATCATGGCTCCCTCCTCTGTGCTGGGATTGTTCACATTTTGTGTCCCCAGGAGGCCTGCAACAGGAATTCTGTCACACATGCAGAGCAATACTGGGACAAAACAGATGTTCAGCAACACGTCTCTGGTATGTCTTAGAGCTGTTTAGAGGCTGTGGAGCTGCCTGGCCTGGGATCTGGGAGCCCCTGGGGAAGCCCACTAGCTGACTCTGGTAATATGCTTTTCTGTAACTGCAAACAAGCAGATAGACAAGCCTCTGGCCACTGGTGCCCTCTGTCAGTATGGTGTGTGTTCTAAGAGGAACCTGCTTTGTTCTAGAGCAAAGAGATTAGCCACAAATGGCTCCCTGACCCAGCTCCACTTCTTGTAGTCTCCTTGAGTTAGACCCTGTCCCTACAGTGCTCCAAGTGGTTCCATAGAGCCCAGCCCCCAGCTCCTGCAGGCCAAGGCCATCTCGCACCTGGACTCAGACAGAGCCACCCTACATTTGCTGCCAACATGCCCAGCAATCAGGAAAGTCTCACAGATATCTCACCAGAAAGCCCACTGTTTACCTTCAGTGTAGACTGCCTGCCTCCCTGCTTTGCCTAAATCACCCATCAAAACGATTCCCTGCAACCCCCCACCTCTCCCCAAGCCTGAACTCCCACACCAAACTGGCATCACATGGGAATGTCTTTTCTGCCAGGCTTCCTGAGAATGGGAAATTTGGTTCATTCCTATACCCGCTGCTGGCCACAGTGCCGATTACACAGAAGGCAGAGCTTTCCACACCAGGGGGCACTAGGCCTTAACATGCAGATGTCCCTTGGAAAGGGGATACAGTGATATAAATTCACTCAAGAACACTGAGTCTCTGAAGTGTAAAAGAAAGGAACTCCTAAAGGAGGAGAGATAGGAGACCAACAAAGGCATGTTTTGCTTAATTCACATATCTAGCCTGGGGAGAACAGGACAGAGCAAAATCTATTTAGATAGTGCTGAGGAAGGGAAAGGAGGGGACACCTCTGAGTGGAGCACTTCTTCCTATAGTTACAAAAATTAAGAACCCTGAAGACAGGCAGAATTTGACTTGCAGCCTAGCTTTTCTGTTGTCCATGGAGGACTCTGAAAATGCCAACACAGAGAAGCAAAGGAGCTTTAGAAATGAGCTCAAGCCTGGCAGCATGTCTGAATTTTTAGCCAGTCACGGTGTGGTTTATTTGAAGCCTGTTTGAAGCCAGTGGAGAAACGAACAGACGGTCATAGCTGCACTGGTTACCTTCCAGATGAAGCGTCCACAGTGAGGAGGGAGGTGATTTCTATATCCTGACTCAACTTGGAAATTGTTTGGAAAATTTCCCGGCAATTATTAGTGGGGGCTTGATCTCAGGATAACTCTGGGTGGGGATGCTTTGATAAGCTCCAGAATGAACACCATAAAGAAAGTCATCATCACAGCTGAGGAGGGATGCTGGCATTCCAGCATACCTGGTGGAGACTCAGCCTGGCCAGCGGCACACAAAGCTGGCTTGCAGGCATGTGGGAGTCTCACCACAGATTCCACAGTGCTGCAGCAGCTGCATTAGAGCCCTGGCCCAGGTGTCATGGAGATAGTTTTATATAAAATTTTATCCACAGCCTCCTAACCTAGTGCGTGAAGTGAGGTCCTTCACCCATCTCCATCCATTTCCATATTCCAACATGGGAGGTGATCCTCTTCTTTAAAGCACCCGCTGTGGACCAAGCTCATTCTGGATGCTCCAGATGAATCATTTCACTTAATCTTCACACAGCTTAGTTAGGCAGCGTAAGGTAGAGTCTCATCTGTCAGAGTTCACTCAGGAGCATAGAAACCATTCTAGGTACTTCAGCAGAGAGGGAGTTAATACAGAGATCATTAAACTTAGGGCAGGAAAGCCACAGCCTGTGAGAATCTCTTCTGGCTTTGAAGAAATCAGAAAAATGTTTAGATCATAGGAAGCCCCTGCCAGTGACCTCACCTGCACACCACACTGAAGCTCACGTGGAAGCCACTGCAAACCATCATGCCTGTTTTTACATTTGCATGGTTACCACCAAGGCAGAGGGCTAAATGCTTCTCTTCCTCTCTGCCCTCAAGTCTGCATGAATGCCTTGTAGTGGCATAATCCAAACCAGAGGGTCCTGGAAAGTAGTTTTCAGCCTTCGAGCTCCCACAACACAAGGAAAAACAGAATGAACAGGCAGTATACTTCATAGGGAGGTGCTATTGGGCTCATCTTATTGTCAGAGCAACTAGTTTCAAGAAATGGAATAATTTTGCCTAAGGGCCCACAGCCAGTTTGCAGTGGGAAGGCCATATGAATAAGCCTGCCTCTAAAATCCAGAAGAATGAATGGAATGCTGATGGATATGGAGACGTAAATTTGTCCACCCGAATCCTGAGAGGACATTTCTATGTGTGGATTGGTGCATACCCTCCAACCAGGCCAGCAGGACAGAGACAAATAAGACCCAAAGGAGAGGTTCTATGTTAAGAGTCTATTTGGTGTTTACCCATAGTATTTAGGAAGAATCTAAGGCAATAATATTAAAACCTGAAAAAATTTCAAATATTCTCAGGGGAATGTAAGTTAAAACTACATTGAGATACTCTTTCATATCCACCGGCCCAGCAACATGAAGGGTTGGCAAGAATGGAAAGCCTCGCCACCTCTCAGATGCTGCTGGTGGACATGTAAATTGGTGAAACCACTTTGAAAAATAACTCAGCCTTACCTCTTAAGGTTAAGTGTGTTCGCAATTTATGAGCAACAAATCATAAAAATATTTCCTAAAGAAATTTTTTCATTAGTGCTCCATCATCCAAAACACATAAAAATGTTTACAGTAGCATTGCCCTTAGCAAACTGACCCTTCAAGCAAACCTAATGGCCATAACAGGATGAATAAATAAATAAATTCCACCTCATTCAATGGAATATGATAGAGCAATGGAAACAAATGATTCACAACTAGATTTAGCAAAATGTATGAACTTCAGAGTTTTGATGCTGACAGAAAATAGTAAGTTACCAAGATAGTATTGTTCCACTCCTATAGAAGACAAAACTAAATAACATACCATAGAGCTTGCATGCATTATATCATAAAATTATAAATAAAAGTAAGTAATATTAATTAAAATGGAGAAAATGGGCTTTTTTTAGAGGGAAACATGAATGGAATGGAATTGGGAAGCTGTTTCTATGGTCTTAAAAATGATCCATTTTCAAGAGGGATAGTGGGCTCGTGTTTGATTGTTACACCTACCTCATATATATTATATACATTCTTTTATGTATATGACACACTTCACATGCAAAGAAAGTTGATGCCATAGTGAGGATCTCCTGTCCACCAATCTTTCTGTAGTTCCATCCAACTGTTGTTTTGTACTAGGGGTAGTCAGTGTGTGGCTTGTCCAACCCTCTCTGGCCTTTCAAATGCAGCCTCACACATGAATTTTACTGCAGGCTTATGAACTCCATCCCCAGAATTCCTCCTGACCACCTCCACTTGCCAGCTCCACAATGCAGAGAAATAAATTGAGATAGTATAGAGCATGGATTTTTGGAAATTGATTTGCATTCTGAAACCTGATTTGAACTCTAGAACTTGGGTTTGAATCCTAGTTCTACCATTCATTATCTGTGTGATCTTGGGAACACTATATAACCGTGTATCCCAGCCAGTAATTTAGTACTTATCTCATAGGATGCAATGTGTTAATCCATGTAGAGCACTTAGGAGAGTGATTAGGTACAGTGAGTATCACTCAATTGTCCATTTTTACCATTTATTTGAAGATGTATTATTTAAGAGAAAGAGTGAGAGAAAGAGAGGGAGAGAGAGACTCTGTGTGTGTGTGTGTGTGTGTGTGTGTGTGAGAGAGAGAGAGAGAGAGAGAGAGGAAAGAGAAAAATTCTCCAGCAGATTCCACACCCAGTGCAGAGCCGAACGTGGGGCTCAATCCCAGGACCCCAAGATCATGACATGACCTGAGCTGAAACCAAGAGTCGGACACTTAACTGACTGAGCCACCCAGGTGTCCTGTCAATTTTTATCATTTATTTGAGAGAGAGAGGGTGTGAGAGAAAGAGAGGGAGAGAGAGAAAGAGAGGGAGAGTGGGGGGGGAGGGGGCACGAGGAAGAGGGAGAGAGAAAATCTTCCAACAGACTCCACACCCAGTGCAGAGCTCAACGTGGGGCTCAATCCCAGGACCCCAAGATCATGACTTGAGCTGAAACCAAGAGTCAGACACTTAACTGACTGAGCCACTCAGGTGTCCTGTCAATTTTTATCATTTCTTCTCATTTTCCCCTTGCAATATTTGTTGATCAACCCATCCTTTATGTTTGAACCCACATTACATTAATACTATCTGTTTGGTCCATTCTTAAACATAGGGGTCAACAAACTATGTGGCCCATGGGTCAAATAGGTCCAACTGCCTATTTTTATAACTAAAATGTTATTGGAACACAGCCATATCCATGCATTTCTCTATGATCTGTGACTGCCTCTGCACCACAGCAGAACTGAATAATTGCAACAGAAGCTATATTACCTGTAAAGCCTATCTGGCCTTTTATAGAAAATATTTACCAACTCTTACCTAAGGATATGGTTGAACTCTGCTCTCCTGGCTTTGATCTTGCCCCTGCTTCCATAACCTCCCAACTACAGACCCATTTCCAGATATCTGTACTCCAACCTCAGGCACAGTGACTGGTGAGATCAACATAATCTTATGACTTTGGGCTAGAGGGAACATAAAGTCAACTCCATTTTTTGTTGATCATCTCACATCATGGACAGAAGATTGGACACATCAAATACTCAAGCCGTTTCTGTCCAAGGCAAGGCATGTGGCAGCAGACTCTGACCCTAAGGTCTCACTGTTTCATATTAGAAATTTCCAACAGAACAGCACATAATCACCTCACTTCCAAATAGAACATGTAAAAATGTAATAAGTACGCTAGTATTATGTATCTGTAAGCCATACAAAGATAACTATTAACTATCAGCATGGCCCAGCCATTAAAAATGCTTTAAAACTTAAATATTACCTATTTTATTCTCCTAAGTAAGACAAAGCCATTAGGATAATAATTATGAAACCATATGATTTTCTCAAAGGGTCTTAGAAGAAAACAAGTCCATGTGAAACAAGCATCTATTTTTTTTAAGTTGTTTCTAATCCACTGACTTGGTCCACATGGCCTCACCCACCCAAGACAACACACCAATTTTGCAGTTCTAAATGAGAAGTCCTCTAGTAAGGATAAAGGGTGACACAAAGACAAAGAAACTAGAACAGATGCAAAGAAAAGGAGTTTCAACAAATTGCCCATTACCACCCAGGGAAGAAAAGAAAGAGGAGTGCCCTCCTCTGTGTGCTATTTTGGTCACATGTGATTAATAGCCTGTCACACTGTCAGGAGAACCCAGACTCCATCAAATAGACACAAATGGCAGCTCCGGGCACCAAAATAGGGCATATTTCTGTGCAAAATGTGCCAGGGATGCACTGTGTGTGTATATATATAGAACACATACCTGCAACTTGCATCCTTTGATCCTGAAATACTGCTGAAATTTCTCTTTTCACGCACACTCCCAAACTCTGTGTGTGTGTGTGTGTGTGTGTGTGTGTGTGTGTGTGTGTGTTTTCCCATTTCATTCAGCAAGCAGCTGTGAAAGCTATTATACTGCCTACATAACAACAGAAAAGGATCTGGTAAGTGTTTAATGAGGGGGAGGTGTGATAAAAGGGATAGGGCTGTTAAACTGGGTAACTTGGGAAATAATAAGATAACGAATATTGTTGCCTTGGAAACCAGGTCAGAGTCTATAATCTAATTCTGCGCTATCACATTCAATATTCTGAGAAATGGGCAAATCTGACTTGATTCACTCATGAATATTATCTTCATAGAGATATTAACAGTCTAGTCAAGGTACTTCATCTCCCCACCCATTAGTGAAACAATACATAAATGAGATAGGAAGTATGCCTCTAGAACAGAATGCAAAACCTTTTGTGAATACTAAAAGGACTCACTAAAATTTATTTTTGTTCCTTATTAAATTGGATGTCATATTTTTCTTTACTTTCCATAAACATCCTATCTTCTAAGCCTGCTCTTTAATAAAATATGCATGCAAGAACATGCAAGAAATTGATACTTTTCTGTAAAATTTGGTCTTGAAAGCAAATGTGTCCCAACTTCCAGTATCAAAAATCTCTTCTAATATCATTCCTGGAAGTTTCTGGGCTGACTGATTCCCCAGAGCAAATTTAGTTCATGGGATTTAAGGTGACTTTAAAATACATATCCCAATGCTAAAACAGAAATAAAAACAAAAATTCAGAACTCAGAAACATAAATCTAAATTAAAGATCAGCATAGGAGAGAGGGTGGTACAGTACATATTTGTAACCTTTAATGTCCTAGCTGTACTAGTTGAACCAACAATTTGACTGAACTTCCTGGGTGTCAAAACAAAAGAGAAAGTATGAAGACAAATAACTAGATGAATACAATATAGCATTCTTCAGAATAAGTCAAGCTTTTCCTACAACTCAGTATTAAAAGAAATTTCTCACTTGGAGGTCCATATATGGACCCTGAGAGATAGTGTGCATAGTAAACCAACTGCAAATGTATTGATGGGTTTCATTAGGCCCTCTCAAGGCATGAAACCAAAGTGTAGTCCTCTCAAAGCAGTCTGGAGGGGTAGGGAGAGAGGAGGGGGATGAAGGGGTAGAGGAGGGAATAATATGGAGGATCTACGGAGCATCTTGCTTGATCCAGGAATTATAAAATTTTCAAGACCTCCCACATACCCATTTCCATATATTCCTTATTTCAACTAAACTTTAGGTAAGAATTGGAAATCAGATTTTTGAAACCAATATTACACTATATGTTAACTAAGTAGAATTCAAATAAAAATTGGGGGAGGGGGGAAGCATACTTTTTTTTAAAATTCTCTGATCTACAATGCAGATCTGTTCTGAGTACTACTACTACTACTACTACTACTACTACTACTACTACTATTACTACTACTACTTTTATTATTACTATTATTATTCCAGATTGACAACCTTTTACGAAAAGGGTGGAATGAGTTTGATACTCTCCAGCCAAATCCCAGATGAAAGTATTACCGCAAAGGGATTACTACAATGGAACAAACTCTGAAGATAGTTCTAAAAAGTTAACAGTGCAACTGTATTATCTTGAAGACCCTGGTCCTATTCATACTCTGTCAAAGATCGAGACCAATCATGCTCACCAGATCTTCATGAGCTTCTCTACATTTCCCAATCTCCTTTGCAGTCAGGTTGGGCTATATGGCTAAGTTCTAACAAAAGGAATGGGGACAAAAAATTATATAATCCATTAAAAAGTCCAAAGTAACCCTCCAATGTACTTTCTTCCCTTGCTATGGCAACCTTAAAGGCCATATGTTCCAAATGGCATGGCTACATCTAGCTGTGACATGAGCAAAAGATAAACTTTAATCTTCCTAAGCCACTAAGATTTCAGGGCTTACCTAGTGTGGGAGTGAGTATTGATTGCCTGGACAATGAATACATTGGCCAACAAACTGCCTCCACCACACTCTTTGTCATTTTTAAATTAAGTTTTATTACTTTGATTATAGATGTTCTATATTTTGGCTTAACTATTCATTGTAAAAATTTAGACTTAAAATTATATAAGCTTTAACTACTGCACTATCTTTGAACATAATTCTCTTTCTCTCCACCTACCTATGCTTTCTTAACATAGAGATAAACAAATATAATTAGAAAGAAAGATACAAATGGTGGGTGACAGATATAGGTAAATAGTGGGACAGCCAGATACAATGCTTAAATGGGCTTCTGTGAGTTTCAGGTGGGTGTGTCTTTCACATGTACTTCAACCAGGAATGGAGTAAAGGCCACTCCTGTTGATTTATAAATGTTGGCTGTGAGTACTGAGAGGTAGGCTGAAATTAGCAGTTAGAAATTGGAAGAGAAGTGTTTTAACTCCAATAGTCCTATTCCAGAACCTGCATCTGAATTACCTTTCTGTCTACTGCCTTAATTAATCATCTTTCATTCACTCAGTCACCTTTTCCAAAACCAAATGTTGCTTCACTAATAAAATTAGTGATAAGTCATTGTTTTTTTTCCTGACAACTTGTGTTCCATTTTCTATAGCTGCCTGTTTTCTTTAAGGATATTTATCTATTTATTGATTTGTAAGAGCTCTTCATAAAACTTAAATTTAAAATATGTTAAATAAAAGATATTAACCTTGCATCTGTCATATTTGTTCACAAATATTTACCCAGTTTTCATTTTTCTTTTAATTTAAGATGACTTTACTTCCTTTCAGATTTTCTTTTATGATTTCCATCATAGTTATAAAGTTCTTGTTTACTCAAACTAACATAAATATGTGATTATATTTTCCATGTATGTTAATAGTTTCATTTTTTTTCACCTTGACATCCTTTGTCTGCTTAAGAGTTACACTTACAAAAGCCTTTGCATCCTCCTTAATTTTTGTTTCCCTGTTTTTATTTTTCACAATTCTCCCAATAATATTAACAAATATCTATGCTTTATCCTGTTAATTTAGAGCACTTTATTATATGTTGGATCAGTTGTGGTATAATGGGGAGAGCAGACAATCTTAACTAAAGTTTGCATTTTAAGCATGCTGCCCATGTTTTGGCCACATATGTTTTCATTACATACAAAAAATAGTAAGAAGTCCTATTTTGCTATAACTTTACATCAGAAATACTCATTCCTTTTTCTGTTAACATAATAGATTATCATAATATATATATTTTTATCAATTGAGCCATCATTAAACTCCTGGAATAAAGCCTACTTATTCATAGCACATAATTTCTTTAATATAGTTGATTTCATGTAGCCATCATGCATTTATAATTTTGCATTTCTATTTCTAAGAAAGATTTGTCTGCAGTTCTGTATAGTTATGCTAGTTATAAGTGAAAGAAAGGAGAGACTTGCCTTTTTGTGCTTAAATATTTCAAGTGGCACAAGATTTTTGTGTTCTAAAATTGTTTGAAAGAATTCATTCCTTAAACCATATGGGTCTGACATCTTTCTAGGGGTTATTTTTAGATGTTTTTCATAATGTCTTTCAGGTTCTATTCAGTTTTTCCATATTTTTTGTACAATGAGTTGTTTTTTATAATGTCCCATAAAATTGTTCTTTGATCCATATATTTATTTGTATTGACATGTATTGATATAAAATTCTACTTTTTCTGATATGTGTATATAAGCATCAATAAGTAACTATTTAATAACACTCCCTTGATCATTCCTAATAAAGTGTATAGCTACTTCTTTTTAGTTCCCTGATCACCTTTATGAGATTTTTATCTCTTTTATTGGTCTTGATTCTTTTTTAAAAAAAATTTTTATTAACATATAATGTATTATTTCCCCCAGGGGTACATGTCTGTGAATCGTCAGGCTTACACACTTCACAGCACTCACATAGCACATACCCTCTTCAATGTTTGGCCTTGATTCTTAAGAAGGAAGGAAGGAACAAATGAAGAAAGGAATGAAGGAAAAATCTCTGGTGTTTATCATTTATATTATTTTCATACATATTAATTTCTATTCATATTTTCATTCAATTCTTCCTTGGATAGGACACAATTCCAAATATAACCATAAATAAATAAAGTCCAATCATCTCATTACTGATTTCTCTACATTCTGTTACCTATTCAAAATTTAAAATATTGCTTCCTGCATGTTTCCTTGAGTTTTTAACTTCTTTCTTTTTTAATTTGTACATTTTTGTAATTCATTACCTAAAATTTTATGATTATCATATTTTTATTTGTACTTTACCATTAGCAATTTAAACTATTCCCTTTTTTACATTTAGCATATTCATGTAATTTTGCTTCTCCTAATATTAACCCCAGTTTCTTCTGTTTAAAATTACACATAAGCATATTTCATCCCCTCATTTTTAAGCACTTATTTTGTTTTAATTGAGTTATAGTTGTCATGCAATTTTATATTAGTTTTGGGTATGTGATTTGACAATTCTATACATCACAAAATGCTCACCATGAAAAGTGTAGTTACAATCTGTCACCATACAAAATTATCATAATTTTATTGACTACATTTCCTATGTTGTATTTTCCAGGTTTGTGACTTGTTTATTTTATAACTGGAAGTTTGTACCTCTTAATCCCCTTCACCTATTTTGCCTTTCTCCCCACCAGTTAGTTTTCTGTATTTATGAGTTTGTTTCTGTTTTGTTTGCTTTTTAGATTCCACTTCTAAGTGAAATCATATGCTATTTGTCTTTCTCTGACATCTCACTATGGTGAGATAGGTCCATCTATGTTCTAGCAAATGGCAAGATTTCATTCTTTTTTATATCTGAATAATATTCCATTATATATACATACCACATCTCTATCCATTCATTCACTGATGGACACTTTGCTTGCTTCCACGTCTTGGCTATTGTAAATAATGTTGCAATAAAAATAGAGGTACATGTATCTTTTCAAATTAGTGTTTCCATTTTCTTTGAGTATATATTCAGTTGTGGGATTGCTGGATTATAGGGTAGTTCTATTTTTAATTTTTTGAGGAACCTCCATACTGTCTTCCACAGGGGCTGCACCAATTTACATTCCCACCGACAGTGCACAGGTGTTCCCTTTTCTCCACATCCTCTCTAACACTTGTTATTTCTTGTCTTTTTTATGTTAGTCATCTGACAAGTGTATAAGCTTTATTCTTTCATTTTGTTGAGGGATACCTACTGATAAACACATACAGTTAGATTTCATGTTATTCTAGTGTCTTTCACATTTATATGACAGATTTAATGTTCCTATCTTTTTCCTTTCTTATCCCACAAGACCACTTGAAAATGTGAGAAATGTCAATTAAAATCAGAATGGGAATGAACACACATGTATGTGTGCAGTGTGCATTTCTGTGTATCTGTGTGTGCAAGCATGTGACATGTGTGCATGTGAAGTTGAAAAGACAAAAAGATGACCACAACAGACCAACAAAGTCAGGGGGAAAAAATGGAACTGGATCTCAGAGTTGCAGTCCCACACAGCAGCTATAGCCAGAACCCATAAAATATGGTTCACTGACATACTTCCTCTGACAGCATGGGGAGACAAGAACAAAAGATTCAGGAGGACAGGTGAAAGCTAATTCAGGAAATCAAGACTTAATGACAGGATAACACTTCCAGGAACTGCAGAAGGCTGTTTTATATCCTTATCTGTATCAGTCTCTATAGTACTATCTGAGTAAACAATTACAGCTTGCCTGAGTGTTTGAATAGTCAAATTTGTAGTAATGCTGTGATATTTCTATCAACTCCTTTCAGGATCTCAGAATAATTCCTGCACGTTTAGAGGCTCATGCTGGCTACCCCTCAGGACTGCCTGAGCCCCTCTCACTTGACCCGCCCCTCCATGTGACCCCTCACACCTGTTCCAAGTGAACTACCTAATTCATCAGAAGTGGGGACCCAAGAAGGCCCTGGTGCACTGTCTGCTCCTGGTGACTGGGCTGAATCAATCTTCTGTTTTTAGCAAGAATGGCAAAGATCATGCCCTGCCAAAGAGAAGAGGCAAAATCTGGCTCTCTAAAATGTGTTACTGAAACGTGCTCTTTGGGAATTCACTATTCCATGGAGGAATTCTCTCCCCTTCCTCAGAGACGGTAACAAGTTACCCATAACAATAAAGAGACTTGAAGCTAGAACACACTTGGTCTCCACTCATTTATTCAAAAATAGATCCAAAAGAGCTATATGATTTTTTTTCTCCAGCAAAGTATAAAAATATGTCTCTTTTAAAGGACATTTTAATACAGCCCTGGATATTCACACAGGTTTTTGAATGTGAGTTTAATTCACTGCCCTCATTAGGAAGCATTTGCATTTCTTAGGCATCCTCTCTTCTGCCTTATATGGTCTGCAAGTTGGGCTCACCTGCTCAATCAGCCTGTAGTCATGGGTAACAGGAAGAAAAAATGCTTAAATACATTTCAGATGGAAATTGGCATCTAGGGAGAAAGCATCATGAGTAAAGAGCCATTCTCACACACCTGTGGCCTCCTGAGAGCAATTGCTCCCCTGGAGTCCACTGTGACCCTGTTGACAGGTGGCCTGACAGTCTTAAGAGAGGACCCACATTGGCACTGGTCCATCTCACCTGCTTCATGCTCTTGGCAGCCAGAGAGTGTTTTTATCCGGCTATGGCCTGGTTTCAAAAGGTCCCCTAAATATGCTATCAAGAACTAATTTACATACCCGTCTCTTTTTTTCTTAATTGTTTTATTATATACACAACATAGTCAATATGAAAACTAAGAAATATGATAAACAAAGACTGAATGAGGCACAGGTGTTCCATGTAGGTCTCATCAAAGCACAATAAAACCAACCCATTAAAGAGGTTTAGATGCATTGCCTTCTCCCTCAGCAGATTTTTATGGCTCCCCTACACCCACATTCACAAAATAAAAAGGAATGGGAAGTCACATGTGTGTTCCCTAATGCTGCCCAGTTAACAGGCCCTGGAGGAAGAAGAGGTTGTTTTTCCAGGAAAGTAGCCAAAGAGACACTTTCCTTTGTCCTTTTCTCAGTAAGGTTGTGAGCAGCAACCCCACACATCAAAACTGCAGACAATGGCATTGCCAAATGTTTCACACAATACCTGATTTGCTGCCTGTCTTTATGTTCTCATCCCTCTTCTGAAGTCACACAGAGCCCACTCAGAGCTAAACAAAGCCATCCTTGCATCCTTTAACCCCAGGACCTGGACAGTCCTGACATGTAGTTTGCTCTCAGCTTCGAAACATAGGGGTCAGTTTGAGGGGCACCTGGGTGTCTCAGTCAGTAAGCATCTGACTCAGGTCATTATCTCAGGGTCTTGGGATGGAACCCCATGTCAGGATCCCCACTCAGCAGGGAGTCTACTTGCTTCCCTCTCCCTCTGTTCCTCCCCTTGCTTGTGGGTACCCCCTCCCCCCACCAAATAAATAACTACATCTTTAAAAAATATATCACATGATAAAACTGGACCTACACAGGAAATGCACATGACCATTTCCTACATCCATTCTGCCACCCATGCCTGTTTAGACTGTCAGGCCAATGAGGCCAAAGACAACCCCATTCCCACCTCTGAGGAGTGTCAAGAGAGACTGCTGGTACAGGTTTCTAGGACTTATAAGAATACGAGTATTTAGCATAGAAACTCCAGGGGAACATTCACCCGTCAGTTAGAGGACTGAAATACTTCAACCTCAATGTCCCTACAATAGGGAGGTTACCAACGCATACATCTACAATGAACCCATCAATCTCCCCACGGAGCCCATTTCTCCATCTTGCCTTAAGGGACCATGGTAGAACAACATAGGTAGGTCAGGCATAAATGGACTAGAATTCAAGTAACTAAAAAAGCTAGTGAAAAGTTTTACCTCCTTTCTGGTCTTGGAGATGGGACATTTCCTTCACATAGAGACCAAGATAGTGAGAATTTATGACCTGGGCCTTCCCCCATCTTTAAAGTCCATCATTCAAAATTACCTCTGAAAGGGAGCCTCCATGAATGAAATCTTGAGTCATGACAGTCATAATAGTTCTGCTTCAAGCATTAATGAGATCATTCTATCTTGCTACTTATACTTAAAAAAAAAAACTTAGTAGACTCTTCTTTATTGTTACCATGATCAGTAGCAGTATCAGCAATGAGTGAGCTTTAAAGGAACATGAATGCAGGAAAATATAAATAGCCAGAGTCATTTTCAGCCAAGGAACAATCAAGCAGCAATCTCCTGACATTGTGCAACCCCAGGACTCCCAGATGTGCCAAGGAGAAGATTGATTGCTTGCCTTTGGGAGGCATTCTTTCTGTTTGAGAAGGAGCCGTAGGATAATCATCACACAGCTCTTTGGAGCTTCAAATGGGCTCTCTCTATAGCTTTGTTGTGTTTTGTATACACAGCTCCTCTGTGAAGGTTAACAAGAAGGTATAAAATGACTACGCACAGCCCTGTGCACCTCAGTATTCAGGAAATCAAAGTGCTCAAAGTGTGTTATAAGAGGCACAGAGAGAAAATGAGAGGCATTCACAACAGTTAGGGTTCAAACTCTGACATTGACACTCTGCTCTTACCACCAATTTTTTTCAGGTCAAATTTGAATCAAAGAAAATAGTGCATTTAAATACCATTTAATGATACTGAGTGATCAGTGTTTCTAGACTGATCCAACAAAATGCTCTGTCCTCTGTGCAATCTGCAGTGCTACTTGCCATCTCCCCCAGGTGGTCTTGAGAAAGAAGTCAGAAACTATAGGTTGAGTTTCCTTGGAAGAGAAGTTGCATCATGATCCTTAATCTCACACACACACACACACACACACACACATACACATGCACGCACACACACACACACACACACACACACACACACCTATTAGAGAAACCTATAAAGAGAATTTTAGATGTATAGTGAAAAGGGAAAATATGTCACTTAGAAATGTGTTTGCTACTATTTCAACAATCAGGATGGAGTACCACAATCCAGGAAAAAAAGAGGTCTTGTGCTAAGGGATATAGACTGAAAGTCCTTAGAAATCCAGAACACAAAATGGAATGAAATTAATAAAGTTGGTTAAAAACCTGTTCACCAGGATGGCTAAAATGAAAAAAAAAAAAAGAAAAGAACTATCATCAAACGAAGGTAATATTGTGGAAAAACTGAAATTCTCATAGTATATGCTGCTGGTGGGTGTATAAATTGGTAATAAAACTACTTCGAAAAACTGCTTCACAAAATCTGTAAAGTTGCACACATGTCACATGTCTATTCTATGACCCAGCAATTCCACTCTTAGGAAAGTATACAAAAAAATATATAAACACATTCACTAAAAGACATGTACTAGAATGTTTGTAACAGCATCATTCACAATAGCCCCAAACTGGAAACACTCCAAAATCCATCAAACAGGGGTTAATAAAATGCAATATAGTCATACAATAGAGTACCATGCTATACCCATACTAAATAGACAACCACACAACAGCAACAAGGATGGAACTCACTTATGTACTGTTGAGTAAAAGCAGATGACACAAAAAATTATATACCATGTGATTCCATTTATACAAAGTTCACAATCAAATAATCTGTGGTGTTGGAAGTTAAAATCGTGGCTAATTTTGGAGAACATGGAGAGTAGGTAAAATCATTAGCAAGCTTTTGGAGAGGTTGAATTTCTTAATTACATGGAGGTGCTCAGTTTGTGAAAATTCCTGACTTTAGACACTTAAAATTTGAGAACTGTTTTGTATATATATGCAACACTTCAACAAGATGCTGATTTTTAAAATTTATTATTAGAGACGGTGATAAATATGGAACAAACAGAAGAAGAGAAAATTCCAGATGTAAAGAAAGACAAATTTGCAGGTAAAAAGGGCAATGACTTTCTTTCCCCTCAAAATAAATAAATAAATAAATAACAACAAACCATAATCATATCCAAAATCATTGAAATTCAAGGTTATAGAACCCTGCTGGGGAGTTCAGCTTCTGGTAACAGGGGCTTCTGTAATTCAGAACAGCACTTCCATGGAAGGCAACTAGCACAAAAGCTGAACATGATACTTTTCAAAAATATTCTGGAAGGCACTGAAAAGCAGGTTTTTCAGCAAGCAGTAAGAATTAATATTACAAGATTTAAGAAAAGTAAAAACTAAATGGAAGTGAGCCCTCCGTGAGAAGCCAGTTTTCTTGTAAGAATTTTGTGAATCCAGAGAAGGCAGTGTATAGTGAATATTCTATTTCTTGACCCGGATATGGGTCAAGGGCTTCTTTTGTGTGTTGTGGATTTTTCTATTTGTGAGTTGAGGTTCAAAACACAATAGTTAAAAGGAAATATCAAACCACCATTGCAGTAGGAAAATAAACAAAACAAAACAAAACCTAAAAAAAAAAAAAAAAAAAGCAAGAGTTGATCTCAGACTTATCCAAAGCAATACTATCAAAGCAAGAAAACAGCAGACAAGTAGTTCAAATGTTCTGAGAGAAAAATACTCCATAAGTATAACTTCAAGTATAAAGTATAAAAGCAATAAATAGACATTCTCTAGTATGCAGTAACAGAAAATCCAGCACTTGTGAGCCTCTCTTACAAAAATTATCGTAGGATGAATTTCTGCTAGCCAAGAAATCTATCAATATACACAAAAGGAAGAGAGGAGTAAAACAAGGACCGGTAGTTGGCATTGAATTCATATAAATATAAACTTAATCTAAGCAACTTGAGAATTAAAAGATCACTGGCTCCTTTAATTTCACTGTGAATTTATCTCTACTAAATTAAAGAAGGATTAGGTTTAATACTGTCAGTAAAAATAGCATGTGTTTTATGAACCTTATCTTTTATTTCTCTCCTTCTTTCTCTCTCTCTCTCCATCTCCATACCTATCTCTCCATATATATATATACCAATAAAAGGATGTCTGAAATACTGTTTACCAAGTGTTAAAAACAGTTGTTCCTAGGTAATGGGGTTTCAGGTCATTATTTTTTCCTTTTGGTATGCCCCATTTGAATGCATTTTTATTTTAAAAAATGAACATTTATGTTTATGAAAAAATAATAGTCATTATTCTTTCAAAAAATAAAGTGGAAACAATATAAACAAAAATAAAATCTATACATACAAGTCAGGTACGAAAGTATGTTTCCCTTAGCAACACCGAAGGAGATATTTAAACATAGTCAGCATTCGATGAACACATAATTTAGCAATCAACAAAATAACTGACAGTCAGCATGTAAATTATTCATATTTTAATTTTTCAACTGTTTACTGTTTTAAATTTTTATTTCTCCCTTTAAAGCAAACACATTTATTCAGGAGTTTAAAATAAGAAAAGAAGTAAATTTTGTATCAAGCTGGGTTTAAATTACACATTGAAAATTTAGGTTCAGCAGAAGGAAGAAGGTTCAGATGGAAAAAAGTCAAACCTATCTTAAATAGCTGCAGTACTTTCCACTCTATTAAATTCAACTTCTATAAAACCACCCTAAAGTTATCCCCCCACCAATATTTCCACTCCTAGCACACAGTGTTCTGAAGCAGGCCAAAGCTTCTGGCACTTTTGTTCTTTCCTGCATTGTGCATGACATCCAGTCAGGGGTTGCTATGACTCCACCTCCAAAAAATCAGACAGTCCATTCTCTAGTCTGCCTTATGTGGACTCTCACCACATTCATTCTCTAGTTCACTTAGGGAACCTGCCATGTGACTGAGTTGGTCACATGAATAAGTCTCCTGCCATCAGCTGGGCTGCAGGCTCACAAGGCAAAGGGTAAGCAAAAGATGCCCATGACACAGCATGATAGAAGAGAGGAAAGCAACCGCCCTCACATTGGGCATTGTCCATCCTGAAGAAGCTGGGTTGAGGGAGGGCTCACCCAAGAGGTGATGGGTGAAATAAACCTGAAGCATGACTGCCAAGTGCAGAAGAGGGTACTCCAGGAAGAGAGAGTATGACATGTCTGAAGGAATGTCTAACTGTTCATTTACCCTGACATGGTCACAAAGAGACAGAGAGAGGAGACGGGGGTGTGGTGGTGGCCTAGACAGTGGAGGCCTGTTAGGACTCCACCTGGATGACACGGCAAGATAACCTTTCCAAAAACATAGCTCTGATTTCTTTCATTCCCTTGCTTTAAAATGTGTCAGCTGTTCCTCAATTAAGTATAAGCACCTTTAGAATAAATGACAATTATCTTCTCATTTTGCAGCAGATTGGTGGATACTACTCCACAGCTTAAGAATATTATTCATGATAATAATAAGGGGGGAGGGGTAGGAGAAAATACTAAGAAAAAATGTGAATTACCACTGTGGCTCCTTCATATGCCAGGTTAAATTCAAAGTCCTAGACTCAAACTTTCTCTCAAGGGAGCATAGGTCCTCACCATGTCTGAATGAGTAGGACAATTAATGAAAGAAAACTGGGGGAAAAAAGACTGAAATATGGGCCATTTTTCAAGACACAACAAACATCACTTCCAATTATGAAGAATAATCGAAAGAATGTTGATAAAGCTTTGTAGACTTATTTATTGTAATAAAGTGATATGTATTGTACATGATAAAATCAGTGATTTAATGAAGAAAATTAATGTCTCAGAAGGACAGAAGTATTTAAAAACACTTTTGTTTTTAGTAGTTAAAGAATCTTACCGCAATTTTATGTCTTACATCAATTCTGACAAAGAACCATACCTAAAAATCTATCTATAATGTTTCAAGCATAGCTATTGTCCCCAGGGAAAAAGAAAAAGGCTTAAATATGCCCCATCCCTTCTGGGGCTCCCTATAGTCAATCCACCAATACTCCACAAATCCTGATTTAATGAAATCAAAATAACTAAGTTGTATCTCACTACCCAGCAATCCTCCCATTCATTCACATGCTGAAGATACAATGATGAACAGAAGACAGTCAGAGAATCCTAAGAGATCTAGACATGAATCATAACAGAAATCTGACTAGAGCTCTAATTACAATTTGTACAAGGCACTGTGAGATCCGAGCTGATGCATCCTATATCTGCCTATAGGTATTCTGAAAGGTGGTCAAGGGAGATAGGAACTGGGCAGAAAGTTGAAGAATGAATGGATTTCTCAGGCAGGCAAGGGCAGGAGGGTCCTCAAGTCCATGCTCAAGAGTTTGAAAGGCAAAATACAACCCGCTGACCACAGGGTGCAAGAGACAACAAGCATCTGACAAAGACAGAGAAAATCAAATTATAAACCCCAGAACATTTTCAGTGTTGCCTTTTGAAATGTTCACTCTGGCAAGACTGTAGAGTCTGAATAGCAAGAGCGGAGACTAACAGCAGAGAAGCAGAAAGTGTCAACATAAACCCATTGAAAAATGATGAGAGCTTGAACGCCTTCTTTCTCAGACCGGGCTTTTCTGGTTCAATTCCCTCTCAGTAGGACTCATCCATGTATACAACTAACTTTAGAAGTCATCCATGTATACAACTAACTTTAGAAGTCATTAAATCATCTAACTCCACATTTCAATTCTATAATTTCTGGGGCTCCTTCTCAGACAATGAGCTCTGGTGGGGCATAGTGGAGGCTTTGTTCATGTCTATAGCTCTGGTAAACACCACAGGGGTTGCTGAGCTGTCTTAAGTCAATGATTTCCAAAACCTGATGAAAACTATGGATCTTTTAATTCAGAAATTACATATATACAAATTTTAGTGCCCAGTGTGTGTCAAAGACTGACTGAGACTCAGGCTTTTACATTTACCTAGATTTGATAGGTACTGTAGAGAATAGTATTTTAAGAACTTCTAAAGATTTAGGGTTTCACCCAGGGAGGAATTACTGATTGAGGTTTACTTAAAAACAGCCAAATTTGGGGGTTCCTGTGTGGCTAAGTGGGTTAAAGCCTCTGCCTTCAGCTCAGATCATGATCCCAGGGTCCTGGGATCGAGCCCCCATTGGGCTCTCTGCTCAGCGGGGAGCCTGCTTCCTCCTCTCTCTCTGCCTGCTTCTCTGCCTACTTGTGATCTCTGTCTGTCAAATGAATAAATAAAATCTTTTTAAAAAGCCAAATTTTTATTTGGAATACATATGCCTGCTTTTAATTATTAAGTTAGGTTTGGTAATGTTGCTTTATTAATAAACT
>ML110481.1:0-34377 GCA_003697995.1 Taxidea taxus jeffersonii
GATGTGGAGAAAGGGGGACCCTCCTACACTGTTGGTGGGAATGCAAGCTGGTGCAACCACTCTGGAAAACAGCATGGAGGTTCCTCAAAAAATTGAAAATAGAGCTACCTTATGACCCAGCAATTGCACTACTGGGTATTTACCCTAAAGATACAAACGTAGTGATCCAAAGGGGCACGTGTACTGGAATGTTTATAGCAGCAATGTCCACAATAGCCAAGTTATGGAAAGAACCTAGATGTCCATCAACAGCTGAATGGATAAAGAAGAGGTGGTATATATATACGATGGAATATTATGCAGCCATCAAAAGAAATGAAATCTTACCATTTGTGACGATGTGGGTGGAACTAGAGCGTATTATGCTTAGCGAAATAAGTCAACTGGAGAAAGACAACTATCACATGATCTCCCTGATATGAGGAAGTGGAGATGCAACGGGGGTGGGAGTTAAGGTGGTAGGAAAAGTAAAAATGAAACAAGATGGGATCGGGAGGGAGACAAACCAAAAGAGACTCTTAATGTCATAAAACAAACTGAGGGGGGTGGAGGGGAGAGGGGTTGGGAGAGGGTGGTGGGGTTACATTATATGTTTAAATAAAGCTTAAATTAAAAAAAAAATTGTCAGGCTCTCGGCACTTCTTGGGTGCAAGCTCTGTCCACTCTTTGGGCATTTGGTTCCATAATCCACAATAAGGCTCTTAGCAAGCACAATTTGAAAAAAAAAAATGGAAATTGTAAAATATAAAATGCAGCTCTTTATAGGAGAGCCACAGGGAATAGAAAGGTTCAGGGAAAAGGAAAAAAGACACAGTTGCAGGAAAATATGATTGGTAACAAACAGTCTTGGGGTATTCAAAAAATAGATTTTCTGTTTTGACAGTGACAACAAATTGTGAGAATTTTTTTAGTTCTCAAGGAAAATGTCATGAGGTCTCATTCAAGTACAGAATAAGGGATGAGAGGAGAGAGAACAGAGACTGAGTTCAGTTGAGAAAGGAGCTTTATGTACCTTTGTGTTTCATTTATCACCTTAGAATATCTACTGTTCCTTCGTAATTTAAATTCTCATACTACATCACATTTTAATAATACGTCTTCTGGGTTTTCTGGGTTAATGTGCTTGAAGAAAGCAGTAAGAATCTAACTGTGATAACTAAATACATTTGGCGTTTTTCTCTTGGCTTGAGTAGGAGAACAAATAAACTCAGCTAAAACGAGATAATTAAACACTTAGTCACCATTTGGTAACTCAACGTGTGCGATTAAATGGATTATCATTGAAGTAAAGCAGTTAATATCTGTTTAACCAGCATTAAGGGAGTTCCTATTCCATAGGATGTTCTGGGACATTGTGTCCCTTGTGGGAAAACA
The DNA here is from genome assembly GCA_003697995.1 of Taxidea taxus jeffersonii. NCBI lineage: Eukaryota > Metazoa > Chordata > Mammalia > Carnivora > Mustelidae > Taxidea > Taxidea taxus. Next base: position 1,375 of record ML110481.1, read on the forward strand.
ACCACAAATTTTGGATACATAGCTGCCTTTTGAATTTTGCAGTTAAAAGACTAATGCATATTTTGTCCCTCCTCTTAGTTTTCCTGGAAGTTACTCACTTTATCTTCCCCACATTTTTGTAAAATTAGGGTGGAATGTTTTCTGCTATCCAGTTCCCTAGATGTGATGCGTTTCATATGGTTTAGCATGGGGTTTAGCTGGTGTCAGTTATTACTAAAAATATAAAATATCAACAATCATCAAATCCTAAAATTCACACTGGTTAAATAGTAATTTCAAGAAAAAAATGACCAAAAGGGAAAACCATAAATAAACACTAGAATTAAATATTCTCCTTTTCATATATTTCAATTGTTATCTATCATTACTTAATTTAGATTAGGTAATCCTTTAATCAGGTGTAAAATGAAAAGTCACCCCAAATCTTTAATGGGAATCCAACATTTCTAAGCTCTATTCTTCATCTGCCTGCACTTCACCTCTAAGTGTCTAAGTGGAAAAGTTTGCCACCTCAATTGCCAATTTTATTTGTTCCGCCTGATTAATCTGCTGATGGGGAGTTATCTAAAGTCAGGCATTGTATCTGTGGTCTTATTGTTTCCATCTAGCTGTAAAGTACTTCAGACTTTTTTATCCTTTTGATGAAGGGTAGTTGCTTCTTTCTTTTCTTTACTCAGTTCCTACTACCACAAAACACAAGAAGGACAAAGATCCTTACAGGTCGCATTTAATCCGGGCTAAGATTTATTCCCTTCACGATCTTTTAGACATTCACACCCCCTTCATTTGGAGCTCATTGCTCACAGCCTGCACTAATTACTTTGTACAAAATTGCTGAAGATAGTAACTTAATGAACCCAGACATTCTTAACCACTTACAGGAGATTTGCCGTTATCTTTTTACAAATATCTGAATAGTTCAGAAGAATTTAAATTAAATTATAAAATGTTCCCCTTGCCTAATTTGTCAAATTAAAAATCTACTGACAGCATTTAAACTACTTGAAAATAATTTTGTCTTTTCATATATTTTCATTATTTATAGGGAATAGGTAATGAGTAATACATTTATTTTTTAATTGACTGCTTGAAATGCAGCTTTCAACCCCCTCCTGTCAATCCGCCCCCCGCCCCTGTGCCGCTTCCCTACGTGCTTTTAATCTCCTGTAGGCACCAACTCTTTGGACTCCAGAACTCTCATTCCCATGGTAAGGCTCAACCGGTACCACATGCTAGTGTGCAAGTTGTCTGACAGATGAGGTCAAACAATGCTTTCTATTTCAGAATTCTACCTCTTCCCAGTAAATTGCACAGTATTCTGACAGTCCTTATACCATGAAGAATCCAAAAGGTCTCAGGTGACTTTTCTGTTTTCAAGGGTGGATCCTGCTTTCCCCTGAGTAGCAGATCACGCTCCCATACTCTGCATGGGGCTCACTCCCACTAGACCAAGGACAGTAGTCGTCACCTTCCAAAGAGAGTGCCCACCATCCAGAATGAGGAAAAACTGTTGCCTGAAAACACAGTCTCTCAAGTATTAGCTGAAGATTATATCCCATAATCTCCTTAAAGACACCTTCTAGGTTTGATTCATCTTTACATCTCCTGTAGTATCTAATGTAATAATGATATGTAAAAGACACTCAGTAAATATAGGCTAAATATATAGATTGAATAACTGAAGAATCGCAGTAAAATTTTTAGTACTTAGAGGCAACAATGATGATAACCTTCCATGATTAAAACAAAACAAAAACCAGATCATAAATACAGTAAAAGAGCACAATTCAGTAAGTGGAAAAACTTATTATTTTATTCAAAAAAATGTGAAAGCAAAATATATTCATTGCATTATTTTTATAGTTTGTTATTTTCAAAACACAAACACACACATACTAAACAATGCAAAAGTAGTTCATGCAAAAGTAGTTTTACGCAGTACTTCTATTGACCTGTGTGTCCTCCCTGTTCTTGAAAAAAATGCATGCACACACACATGCACACACTCATAACTTAAAGCCCATAGATCACAAATGCCATTGAGGTCACCATAGATTAAAGATGCAGCCAGAATCTCTGGCTCCTTTGCTGCCTTCTCATGAAGAAAAATAGTGTTTTTAAATTTTCTTAATCAAGTTACATTTATCATTTTCCTGCTCCCTTTCCTTTCTGTTCTCAATACAATACTGTCATCTTTAGAGTTGATGTCAATGAACTTGAATTTTTCTTAAGTCAGACTCCCAACTAAGTGAGATAAATGAAATCAATATTCTTCCCTTTACAGGTGAAATGAGTTTAGTAACATATGTAGTACTGCACCTTCCTCTCCCTTTTTCTCCTTTGTACTGCAATCCATCAATGTATCGCTCTTGGCACCCGAATGAACACATCTTAATATGAGATTTCAAGCAACAACTCTTCCTAAATATAATGAAATATTTCAGTCTTTGTTCTTAAAATCCCACACCTAGATCTATGTCCTTTGCTCCTCCACAAGAATTTATTTCTATTATTCTTACAGGATTCTTAGTATTCACAAGTGATTAGTCAGGTCCTTGAGTTCAAGAAATACCTGATTTCTTCATACAAAAGTCTAAATGCTATTCCATTCTCAGGGCTGACTGAAAAAAAAAAAAAAAGGACTTTCAGAAAGGGGATTTCGTATTCAAGGCCACCATGCTTCATGGCTTTGCTCTGTATCATGAAGCACCTGTTTGCCATTACTCATAAGGCTTCTTCTATTAATTCACAAATTCCCTCTGCAGTAGTCCTTCTTATAGGAAAAAAGTAACTTTATCAGATTGCTTGGTGATGCACTTTTGAATTATAAAATGCTATGTGTTTTTTTTTTAACCTTTTCAATTCTGTGAATCATTATTATGGATCTACTCTAATTTTACATACTAAGTACATGCTGATTCATAATAAAGGTAATAAAAGAATTCAGTAAGGAAAATGTTAATTCATACTGATTAAGGAGTAAGAATCATTTTTACTTCCATATACATTCTTTTTTTCATACTTTTGAATAATGATAAGAATTAGTTTATACTGTTAAGTGTTTGCCATAAGGAAAATATGGAAGACTTATCAGCCAGAAATGCACTACACAATAAATGTATGTATTGGGACTAAGGACTGAAAAATATTCTGGATGTTAAATTAGTAAATTGGGGAAAACATTAAGAAGATCAAATTAGGGGTGGCTCAGTCACTTAAGTGTCTGCCTTCAGCTCAGGCCATGATCCCAGGGTCCTAGGATTCAGCCCCATGTCAGGCTCCCTGGTCAGTAGGGCGTCTGCTTTCCCCTTTCCCTCTGCCCCTCCCTCACACTCAGATGCTCTTCCTTTCTCAAATACATATAATTTTTTAAAAAGAATCAAATTAGATAAAGTGACAGAGACTACAGAGTCTTTAAGTTACAGTTACTATGTGGGGGCGTTTCAGCCAAATGGAGAAGAGGTCCTGGCTGAGAAAGAATTTAAATGGCACCATTCCTGGCTACGATTTATTCCCCCAATCCTATGCTCACTCCAGCTTTCTAATAATATTACATGTGAAAAACAACAAGCAAAGGAATTAAACAGTAATTAGCAAGTAGTTAGTGAAATCCATGCTCTAACTGGCTGAGAGGGAAGTCTGGAGAGTGGTTGAGAAGGGACTGGACCCTGGATAAGATGCCATCTAAATGGGACAGATGTGTGAATACCAGAGGATTTTATCAACCCTGATTAAATGTGAATTCGTGAGTATCTCAGATCTCTGTTTATCTCTCAATGTTATCAATGTAGATAAATCTGTACCTACAAATGTCGCTTCACCTGTTGTCTGTTACTGATTGGGGTGGATAAAAAGGACTGTGAGGTGGCAGAGTCCATTCTCTAGGTTTGATGGTTCTGGCGAACTGACCAGGGAGCCAAGGAATACAATGGCCCACTGTGTGGATTATTTTCCTCAACACTCACACCACCCATAAAGTTAGCACCCAAGGGAATAAGGTAGCATAGCAGGACAACAATAATAAGGTTACAAGGCCTTCCCTCAAAAACTTAAAGGGAGGGAAACTAACCAATGGCAATGAAACAGTAAAGCAAACTAAGAACCCTCAACACTCCCATTAAGAAAACAGCACAACCTTTTATATCAGGAACTTTGAAAATTGCAATTTCAAAAAGAGAGAAGACTCAGGAATTAACTCTACACAAATACATATTAAAACCTGGTACAAACGCATTACTTTTGAAAAAGATATAAAATGTAACTCCTGCCAATTGCTTATAAACATTAGCGTTTATAGATTTTGTTCGCTGATTGCAACAGCAACAGGAAGTCGGCTTCTACCTCCCTTCTTCCTTTACCATCTCTCATAAGCGTATTCATTTTCCAGAAAATAATTTAAATCCAGAGTCCTAGCTACAAGAGAGTAAGAAAAATAAAACTGGAGGCTTTCCAATCTCTTCATCTTGAAAAAAAGAGGCAGCCAGGCCGTGTGGCTCTAGAGCCCAAGCTCTGCTGCCTCCGATGTTTCGGGGCTGTTATGAGCATTTAAAGAAAACAACTGTTTTTCCTTTTTGCCTTTAACCACATATACATGGTGTCAATTATATAAATAAAAATGAGATATTCTATCAATAATATTAATTTTCAAATACCTGAAAACTAGGGAATACACACAAAAATATATGAAATATTTATTCATTTTCTCCAGTGTACTAATGATAGACAGAGGCATGCAGTAATATATTTTTAGTTACATGATATTACTTCCTGGTCATTTTTTTTTATTTCTTTCTTTTTGGAAAAAATAAACTCAGAGATACCTTATGTCTGAAGCTAGAGAGAGCGGCTGCTGGGACACAACATCTCGACCCTATCCTGCAGTAGATATTGGAACTGTGTCAACAATTATTTGCATCTTATAAGGTGGTAGTCACAGAACCGGATCCCTGCAACAGTCACGTGGCCCAGTTGCACAGCGGGGCTCTAGAGAATGGTATATTCCCCTGTGAAAGTGCTGGGACAGCTTCCCTGGTGAACCCCCACTCCATGCACTGGTATCTTGTCACCAACTGCTGCCACATGTAACCTGGGGAGACCTGAGAACTCACAGAGCTCTATGCCACACTCTCTCACTTCTTGCTCTATTGCACAACCTAAGTTCTATTCTCTCTTCGGTGAACAAAGTCACAGTCTTTTACTCTGATTATGGGTACCTTTTTGTGATTCATCCGTTTTATTTGGGACAATGATGCAATCTGCAAATGAAGAAATGAAGTCTCCTCAGACACTGAAAAGATCCTGAATACAATTGGATTGAATTTTAATATAGTTTTCAGGGGATTCAAAAACAATACTTTCAAGCTAATGACATTATTATGAAGAAAATCCTACTTTTATTAAAGTAGTAAAGGCCAATGAATTAATTTTACAACCCATTTCGAGTCATTTGAAATACTTGATAATATTTAACATTTTGTTCTTCCCAGTATAACTTCATCCATTTTTTTTTTTTTTTGCCTCTTTCTCAACTTCAGGCCAACTTTCTAATTTCTAATAGATAAACTTGATTCCAATTCTTGCTCCTTTTTCCTTCTATAACCCAGACAAAATAGGGGTCTATGTGGGTTGGAACATGTGAGATCATGCACAACTATATGCGTGATCTCACAGCAATTGTCAAATGAAGTCTATCTCTCTTTGGGGGACTTAATAATTCAACAGTTATTCTCCAGATTACCAACCTGAGGGTACCAACAGATTGTGCGAAGAAAAAAGGCTGCATTAATTCTCTGAAATAAGCCTTCCAGCTTTCCCAGGATCAAAATGGAAAGAAAATAATCTGAATTTTCTCCCACTACCAACTTCATCCTGTTGCCGTATGACAGTAATGTTTCTGGTTGGCGGACTGCCCACGTCTCCCCCAGAGAATTCTTACAGCATTTCAGCGACTTGTTCACTATTGCTGCTGCTACCAAACAATTATAACCCTAACCGCTCAGGGTTACTCAATCCAGAGATCCCCTCCACCCTGAACAGGAAGCTGGGTGCCAAGTAATAGCCATAAACAGCAGCTTTAATCCTTAGGGGAGGTACAGAACGGAGGCACACAGTTTCTCTTGGTTTGTTTCTCCAGATGCCAAGAGAACAGGTTGGAAAATGAGGATCTTCCCAGAAGCTCGAAAATCACAATAAATACCCTCCCTGGTACATGAATAAAGAAAGCACTCAGTCTCTGTAGAGTCTTAATTCTTTTTCCAAAACAAGATATAAATAAGGATTTTTAGCCTTTTAGGGAGAACAACTGCTGTGTTATTGGTCACTTGTTATGCATTGACCTATTACCAGAAATTTATAAGGAATATAGAATGATTTCCTTCAGAGCAATCAGGCCACACACACACACACACACACACACACACACACACACACAAAACACAGATAACCAATCGTAGGTGAGTAATACCCCAATCATAAACTGGGCCAATCCTTTTTATAATCAGCTTTCACAACTCTGTAACTGACCTGTTAATAGTTGATGTGGTTCCTTATGGACAACGGAGATTCTCTAACAAATCCCTTCCATTTTAGGCTACCACCCATTTCTTACTTTTTTCCTCTGAACGCTTTTCTCTAAAAGAGTACTGGCTGTCTCTTTCTCCCAAGCGTCCACTCACCGCTCAGCCCACACCGATCTGCTCTGTGCCTCCATCACTCCACCACTGACCTCCCCCCCACTCCCTCTTTAGTCTTCATCTTTTGGGGCTGTTCATTAGCATGTGTCACCCCTTCTTCCTTCTTAATCCTTGCTTTGTCTGCATACATGTCACTTCACTCCTGCCTTCCATCCTTTCTGGCTATTTCACCTTAGTCCCCATAATCACATCTTCATCTGCTACTTGAATTCTAAATTCAAAATTACAGTTGAGACTCGTCTCTCACTTTACGTGATTTCCCAAGGAGACCTCATCTATAGCCTTTCCTTAGACTCTATTATCTTCTAAAATGCCATAAACAGCAATAAATATCTCCTACTCTGAATGTTCTCTGAAATCCTGGCCCATATATTCAACAGGACATCTTTGTTTGGATGTCTCAAAGTCTCAGCACATTTTTAGCAGAAGAATGGTGGCCTGTTATCTCCCAAACCTTCCTCAGAGGTAGACTGTCTGTAGTGGTGTATGCCAACCACCTCCTGCCCCTCTGAGCCTGAGAAAGTGTCTAAGAGTGAACCCCTTCAGAGAACCTTTTTTTCCTCCTCAAGGGTTCAACTACCAACCTTTACTTTCTCCAAATCGCAAGATGAACAGTCTTGGTACACTCTCTTGATATTTTCTTTGAGTCTTATGTTTATGGCCAGTATAGATACTGAGCTTAAAACCTGAATGCTATTTTGATCTATATTACCCATGCCGCCTATCTATCATGCTCACTCCTTAGAATTACTCTGGTTTTCTCTTCCATCCTGCCCTTAAGAAAAAAGTGCCTAACCTCATTGCAATTTTTTCACTAAAATTTTTTTCACCAAAAAAGTTTTACCAAAAAGTTTGAGCTCAAGCATAATGGTGGCATTAAATTTCTGTCAGATGTACTACAATTGCAAAGAATGCCATAGTATAATGATCTCGATAACTATCAGTAAAAGTTTGTTTCTGACAGTATTCCTTCAATATATATTTGTATTTACTTCTTGGTTAATTATATCCATGCATTAACATATTGTCTTACAGATTAAAAACACAAAAATACATATTTTTAAATTAGTTAGATTAAATAACAGCATTTTAAAATAATTTTATGTGTTTTTAGAATTTCCTAACAATACGATAAGAATTTTGCTCTGAGTAAGATATGTTATTGATACTTTTCTCTGAAGCAAGGCTATTGAATCTGCTTAATTATTTTTTGAAAATTTCATTGTAACATTTAATGACAGAACAGTATTAATGACTATTCCTATGTTCATGTTATTTTAATATCTGATTTAACAACTTCCATAGATGAACAATATATTCTTACAAATACACATAAAATCAAATGAAAGAAGCTCTTCATGTGCTGAACTTACTAAATCATGACATTTTAAAATTCCATCCATAAATTATGTAATAGTTTTTTAATTGTTTCCTATATATCCCATATTAACCACAATAACAAAAAGCCCTAAAGCAAAACATTATGTATTATGTAAAGTAAAACATTCCTATCTTTGAGATAGGAAGCAAAATGAGGACACCTATGTCCAATCTTTTTCAACATTATATTAGCAATTTAATTAGTATAATAATACGAGAACAGCGATAGCAGCGAGATATGATGAATGGAAAAGAAGAGACACAACTGGCCCTATTCACAAGTGATATGATTGATATGATTATGTATTCAGAAAATGTAATAGATTCTATCTTCAGTGTCTATCATCTTACCTTTTTTTTTTCCCCCTCGCCTGTTATGGGAGTGGTGGAAAGAAAGCTACTGTATCATTTGGGGTTACTCAGATAAAGAAAACCAACTGAAATCCATGGCTCAAAAAAATGGGGGGGAGGCAGAAAGTTTGAACACGTAGGACAGGCCAGAAGGTTGGAAGCTCAGGCAAGAGCTGATGTTAGAGTTTTGAAGCAGAATTCCTTCATTTCCTAGAAACCTCAGATTTTGTTCTTGAGGCCTTCAGCTGATTGGATAAAGCCTATCACCTCCAGCGCTCTCCTGAAGTCAACTGACTGTAAGTGTTAATTACATCTACAAAATGCCTTCACAGCAACATCTAATCTAGTGTGTGGCATCACAGTTTACCTAAGTGGACACATGCAATTAAAAATCACATTTACCAAATGCTATTCTGCAAAGTCAGGATGACATTGATACCAAAATCCGACCAGGATGTCATGATAAAAACAAGGCCCTCATTTTTTTTTTTTTCACAAAGCCATGCTCTTTATTATTTTGTTCTTCCTTAAGTGTTTCCAATAGATTTTCTAGTGATTAAATATAGTTACTTGGAGGAAGGTGTTGAACTTTTTTTTTTTAACTTTATTTAAGCTTTATTTAAACATATAATGTAACCCCACCACCCTCTCCCAACCCCTCTTCCCCCCCACCCCCCCTCAGTTTGTTTTATGACATTAAGAGTCTCTTTTGGTTTTTCTCCCTCCCGATCCCATCTTCTTTCATTTTTGCTTTTCCTACCACCTTAACTCCCACCCCCGTTGCATCTCCACTTCCTCATATCAGGGAGATCATGTGGTAGTTCTCTTTCTCCAGTTGACTTATTTCGCTAAGCATAATACACTCTAGTTCCATCCATGTCATCGCAAATGGTAAGATTTCATTTCTTTTGATGGCTGCATAGTATTCCATCGGTGGGAATGCAAGCTGGTGCAACCACTCTGGAAAACAGCATGGAGGTTCCTCAAAAAATTGAAAACAAGGCCCTCATTTTAAATACACTGCAAAAATCTGGACTTTGGGCAAATGGGATCAAGCAATCTATCAGCAGAACAACACACGGCCACGAGTGCAGGGAGCTCCAAAATAAGAACAACCCCCAACTTATGATGGTGTGACTTACAGTTTTCAACTTTATGATGGTGCAAAATAGTGCCCATTTAGTAGAAACTGTACTTTGAATTTTGAATTGGATCTCTTCCCTGGCTAGCAGCGTGTAGTAAGATGCTCTCTCGTGATGTTGGACAGCAGCAGGAAGCTGCAGCCCTCAGTCAGCCCCACAGTCTTGATGGTTAACAACTGATACACTGTAACCCTTTTGTATTCATACAACCTCTCTGTTTTTCACTTTTGGTAGAGTATTCAATAAATTATACAAGATACCCACACTTTATTATAAAATAGGCTTTGTGTTAGGTGATTATGCCCAACTTTAGGCCAATGTAAATGTTCTGAGCACATTCACAACACACTAGGCTAAGCTCTGATATTCGGTAAGTTAGGTGTAATAAATGCATTTTGATTTCACAATATTCTCCACTTAAAATGAATTAATCAGGAGGTAACCACATCATGAATCAAGGAAGATCTGTATAGGGATCGGGTTTTTTTTATTTTTTATTTTTTTTAGATTTTTTTTTTTTATTTACTTGACAGGCAGAGATCACAAGTAGGCAGAAGAGGCAGGCAGAGAGGAGGAAGCAGGCTCTCCGAGGAGCAGAGAGCCCAATGCAGGGCTCCATCCCAGGACCCTGAGATCATGACCTGAGCTGAAGGCAGAGGCTTTAACCCACTGAGCCACCCAGGTGCCCCTAACAATAGAATATATCCTAATATAACTGATAACTGCTTACACCATTAATACTTAACACTGTAAACTGCACAGTGCAATTAGACAATAGAAAGAAATAAGAGATCAAAAATTGAGAGGAAAAACAGACATTAGTGGCATATAATATATGTCTAGGATACCAAGAGAATCAAATCTTATAAAGTATTAGAATAAAAAAAAATAACTGTGGCTGATTACAAAAATTAATGTGATGAAATAAAAGATACCATGTACAGAACAACAAAAGGGAGATATTTGGGAATATATTTAAAAAATGGATAAAGATGGGGGGTGCCTGGATGGCTCAGTTAGTTTAAGTGTCTAATTCCTGATTTCAGCTCAGGTCTTGATCTCAGGGTCATGAGGTCAAGCCCTGCATGGAACCTACTTAAAAAAGAAATGTACACCCCACAAAATATACTAGGGGCATCTAGATGGCTCAGCTGATTAAGCATCTGACTCTTGATTTCGGCTCAGGTCATGCTCTTAAGGTAATGACATTAAGCCCTACCTAAGGCTCAATGCTGAACATGGAGCCTGCTTGAGATCTTTTTCCCTCTGCCCCACCAGCCCCACACCACTCACATGTATGCAGGCACTCTCTCTCTCTAAAAACTGGATAGATAAAGGATAAAATCTAGACCATAATTAAATTCTACTGAAGAATTTAGTGAATTAAATAAAAGTTGTTATATTTGTTTACATTTAAGATGTCTTTCTCTCCCTTCCATCCAAAATTATCCAAAATTGGTCCTGTATTCATAAGCAAGAATTAGAAACGGGAAGGCCATGTTCTGATAAAGGGAGCTGTGTATGTGGTAAACACACATGAACATAAAATGTCACGAGAAAGATTTGAGCTTTACAGTTTATAATTAGCTTGCTTTTGTAAAATTTTATTTATTTATTTATTTATCTATTTGACATAAGAGAGGAGCACAAGCAGGGGGGAGGGGCAGAGGAAGAGGGAGAAGCTGGCTCCCCACTGAGCAGGGAGCCCAATGTGAGGCTAGAACCCAGGACTCTGGGATCATGACCTGAGCCAAAGCCAGATGCTTAACCAACTGAGCCACTCAGGTGCCCTATAATTAGCTTTTCTAACAAGAATACTAAATATTGCCATAATTTGAATACAAGTTGTTTTCTTAACCTTTTAAATTGAGATTATCACAAATCATGACCCAAAAGCACTGGGGCTGCTTTTTTAATAGTATTTTAAGCCAAATGTTACAGACTTTAGAATAACCCTAGCAATAGGGTGGCTTGGTATTACTAGGAACATCAAAGAACACAGAGAAAAGATGGGTGGCAACTGAAAAGTCCTAGATATAACAAACATAACAAGTATAAGAAAAGTTAAGTGGTCAGGATAAAAATGTCAAATAAAAAACTTTGGACAAATGAAGGATATTAGATTTCCTCTCAATTCTAGCTAGGAGAAAGCAAAATTTAATTTGGGAAAACGAGATAAGTGGCTTTTCTTCCTGACAAGCTATTCTTTTTTTTTTTTTTTTTTAGATTTTATTCATTCATTCATTCGTTCGTTCATTCATTCCGAGAGATAGCGTGCACATGCACAAACACCATCACTTGAGGGATGGTAGAGGAGCAGAGGGGCAGGGAACAGAAGAGGGGCTAAGATCATGATCTGAGCTGAAACCAAGAGTCTGTCACTCAACCAACTGAGGTACCCAGGTGCCCTGATAATCTATTCTTATTATATAATAAGTACATATGAAAAATCCTAGAAGGAAATTTTTGAAAAATAACTAGTTAGCCTTAGGTGGTAAGATTATAGGTAGTATTACAGGTAACTTTTTTCTCTGAGCTTTTCATTTCCTCCAAGTTTTCACCATAAATATGTTATCTTTCTGAAATTTAACCAATATATCATTCAGTGCAATTCTAAGCAGCAATTCTAAGATTCATGTTAAAACTCACTGTAAAATCGCTAGCATACAGAATTGAGATTTTCATTATAGCTGCCCTCCAACTTAGTATGTCAACAATGGTAAGATTTATTCAATTACAACTAATGAGGCAAGGTCTGATGGTAAAGTTCACACATGTTTACTTCTTTATGAGAAGAGATTATTAAGCCACAGCATTCAATTTTAGCCTGAGCAGATGGGACTGAGTTATATGAGAGGTTTTTCTCTCTAAATACTCTACCTACATTACAAGGGATACCTTTTGTCATATTCTTGAGAATTTTTTTCTTAACTGGCTAGAGAAATGGTATTGAAGCAGAATTCCATCAGTGCAATGATTGCCACAAATAGACAACACAATTCTGGGAAAGAATGATTCATGGTTTTCCTTCAATAGAGAACATTCTTCTGAGACATTTTTTCCTCCTTTTTTAGTATGAATCTACATAATCCCCCACATTAGCTTTCATAGTTATAACTAACCTTCTGATAGCAAAATATATAATGCACAATCAAACTTACCCAACAGTCACAAGATCTATTACTGTGGGTGTAGAGGGGATCTCAACTATTATCTTGCTAAATATTAAATTAAAAAAAAAATTTGAGAGCATATTTAAAAGGCTTATTGAGGGACACCTGGGTGGCTCAGTTGGTTAAGCGGCTGCCTTCGGCTCGGGTCATGATCCCAGCGTCCTGGAATCGAGTCCCACATCAGGCTCCTTGCTCAGCAGGGAGCCTGCTTCTCTCTCTGCCTCTGCCTGCCTCTCTGTCTGCCTGTGCTCGCTCCTGTGCTCTCTGTCTGACAAATAAATAAATACAATCTTTAAAAAATAAATAAATATATAAATAAATAAAAGGCTTATTGAAGTTCTGTAAATTTCAAAAGGATGTCTTACAAGATATATTATTAAATTTATCACTTCTTAGCAGTGTTTTGTGAATTATTCTTGATAAATATTCACAGTACATAAATTTGAGAATGGTAAAGTGGATGCATATTTAAAAGTTCCAGAAAATCTGAAGGAATGTTAAAAGCATTCATCTCTGAAGCATTTATTATGGTAAATTATGGGCCAAGACAAATTGGGAAACTTTCATTTTCCAGTCAAATGACAATCCTAGATTTTTTGAGGTTTTTACTATCCACTTTATCTATAGCAAATTATCTCATTAAAAAAAAAGTCAATTCACATATGATCCGGTTCTTCCTGAGAGTGTAGTAAGCAAGTTCTCAAAATGCCAGGTCATTAACAAAACCTAATTTTAAAAAAAAAGCCTGAGTGTGGAGAGAGGGTCTGGATCAATAAGAAGACTCAGATGCTGATACTGAAGATTGATGGCAGTGGTACATCTCTAGAGACATTAGAGACACGTGATTAGAGGAGAAACTTGCAATATTTCAGATGAGAGATGGCATGAGCAGAAATTCAAAGTAGAAAAGAATCAGCATTTGAAAATTTTGTAGAGAAAAATAATGGCAAGATTTTAGAGGAGAAAGGACTGAGTAAAAGATGCTTTCTTTATGGGCTGCTAAAATGGTAGTAGTACCCCCTAGACAGTGAGGTTTGGAGAAGGAGGATAAAGAATATATATTTTATTTCATTGACAAAGAAAGATTGCCTATGATAGCCAGGATAATATATGAATTTATCAAAGGTATATTACATATTAGAAGGTAGATCAAGTAAAAACCCCATTGTCAACAGTAACAGGAAGACTTAACATTTCACACATACAAAACAGGCACTTTGTTTGGTTTAGTCAGATATGAGTAAGAATTATGAGGCATTGAACACCTTTCAGTCACTTTGCTGGGAACTTGGGTCACAATGAGGAATAAGGTCATTCCTACCCACACAGATGGAGGTGTGGCCATCAGCAAGTGATGGACAATTACAGGGCAGTGGGGTGAGAGCCAGTCATGAGCAAGCACAGCAGCCATCAGACACAAAGCAAGGAACCAGACTCATGCTGGAGACGTCAGGAAACTCAGAATGAAAAACCAGTAAGACGTAATGAAGACAAAGAAGAAAGGATGGACAAAGAACAAGAGGGTAAAGAGAACAGTGTGGTGAGCATGATTAAAGCACAAAGGAGGTGAAGATTTGACAGGGACAAAGAGAGGAAGGAAGAGAGGGTGAGAAAGAGCAGAGCTTGTAAATATCATGCTTAGAGAAGTTTGGGTTTTATTGTGCTGGTAAAGGATATCAGAGAGGAAAATGATGCCAGTATTAGGAGAAAGGACACAGAATCGAACATTGGGAGACACTGGAAGAAAGTCCAGAGAACCAGGGATTATGGAATCCAAGGGAAAATAATTTTTTTTGGAAGGGAGAGTGATAAATATTAACAAATGCTAACATAAGGCAAATATGACACAAACAAAGATGTGTCTACTGTATTTAACAACATATACCATTAGTAGGTGTGGATTCATTGAAGTGGGTGGGGCAAAAGTGAAATTTCAAAATTTTAGGTATGAATGGAAAGTGAAGTGGAGAAAAGGGAAAGAATGAGCACTGAAGGAAGGAGATACAGTAGACACATAGTCTGGCATGAGGTAAAGAAAGGGGTTTGTTGGCAAAAGGGACTTAAGTATAGTAGAGAGGAAAACTTGCAGACACTGGAGGAAAAAAAAAAAAAAAAGATCACTGATGAGCCCAAGTCCTTTTAGTAAATGGAATTCACTCCTGTCTTAAATGGTAGTAAAAATGATTATTTGAGTAGAGGTAGAATGTAAGGAGAAATACATGGATATGAATTTGTGCCATTTTAAGGTGGGATAGCAGGAAGTGAAGAGGAGAGCTCTCTAAGCTAAGTCATATTCTTTTTTTTTTAAGATTTTATTTATTTATTTGACAGAGAGAGAGATCACAAGTAGGCAGAGAGGCAGAGAGAGAGGGGGAAGCAGGCTCTACGGTGAGCAGAGAGCCCAATGCGGGGCTCAATCCCAGGACCCTGAGATCATGACCTGAGCTGAAGGCAGAGGCTTAACCCACTGAGCCACCCAGGAGCCCCCTAATTCATATTCTGAAAGAGGGATGGAATAGTGAAACAAAGTAGTAGGGGCTGCAGAAAATGGATAAACAGAATGCCTAGCAAAATACAAAATAACATTTTAACCAGCCCAAGGTTAATGCAAACCTAATGCCAGAGAGGACAGATTTATCATGGTGGAAATTTGCACTATTATGTCACTTTTATTATGTCACTTTTATTATCATGTCACATTAGAAAGCCATAAGTAGAACCAGGAAATGTAGATAACTGCTTCAGAGAGGATTTTATTTTGTCAAGAAAATGGGAGAAAAAGACAAGAAGGCAAGGATGTTGGTGGTTTTGGCAAGAGAATCATTGAGGTAATGGGCCATAGGATCTATGCTGAAGAAGGGAAGCAAGAACTGTGCGGAGAGCCAGGAGAGAGTAGGGGGCCTAACATCTCAAAAGGTCGAGCAACCTTTGTAGTGTTCGAATATACAGCAGTAATACATTTAATACATTTATTGGTCACCTAGTATATTCCAGGGACTTTGCACTTAATGATTAGTTGTCTAGTTCTTAAAATAATCCTGCTAGTGATGATTCCATACTGACCAAAAGAGGAAAAGTCAGTACCCTGAGCTTCTGCAACACATATGATAATTTCTTACCATGTGCTGGGTATTACATGTATGGAGAGTTTTATGGCATGTGCTCCAGGTAAGAGCCTCCTGTCTTTTTTCTGAATCCAAGGAATGATGGAAGAAGAAAGTGAGTCTTTTTTTTTTTTTATATATTTTATTTACTTATTTGACAGAAATCACAAGTAGGCAGAGAGGCAGGCAGAGAGAGGAAGGGAAGCAGGCTCCCCGCTGAGCAGAGAGCCCGATGCGGGGCTCGATCCCAGAACCCTGGAATCATGACCTGAGTCGAAGGCAGAGGCCTTAACCCACTGAGCCACCCAGGCGTGTCTTAATGTTTAAAAGGTAGGAACATGCGTTCCTTTATATTAGGTATAATAAGGAGGTAAGGAATATGAAGGAACTGGGTAGCTAGTTTTAAAACTTCATTGGCATAACTTAACCAAATCTGATTAAATAAGCTACCAAGAATCACTACTGTTAAAAAATCCAAAACTGAAATCCAATAGCAAGTCTGACTGATTTAAAAAGTTTACATTCTTCCAATATGACACATTCTCCTTCAACGTGAGAGAGTTGAAAGCATAGCTGCTTATATATATATAAAGAATATTTTAAGGTAAGAACTTAGAATTGACATAAATACGGGAAGGAAAATGCCCAGTGTGGATCTGGGGGGTATATAGCTTAAGTGGAGTGAAATATAGTCAAGAGGGGCTTGGCTGACTCAGTCTGTTAAGCATCTGACTTCTGCTCAGGTCATGATCCCAAGGTCCTGGGATCAAGCCCCGTGTTGGGCTCTGTGCTCAGTGGGAAGTCTGCTTCTCCTTCTCCCTCTTCTCCTCCCCCCACTCATGTTCATTCTCTCTCTCTCAAATAAATAAAAATCTTTTTAAAAAATTAAAAATAAAAAAGATAGTCCACAGATATGGCTACAGTACTATAATTCTCTGGAGAAGTCCAAACATGAGACTGACCTCATACTGGAGAATGGCAGCTACCATTCAGAGAGAAACGCTGTAGAGGGGACGCCAAAGTCTTCAGAGTGACAGGGAGCCGTCTGGAGGTCAAAGGTGTTAAAATGAGGGAAGGGAATCAGATGTATTCCTGACATTGATTCATCTTCAAAGAAATGTGGTTATTGCTGCTGTTATTGTACACAAGAGGTTCAGAAAAAAAGAAATCAGAAAAGCTGGGTTTTGAGGGTGGTGAGGAAACCGCCCCCATTCCCAGTATTGAGGCATCTGGGCTTACAGGGTGATGAGTGACACCAATTAAAAGACTTACCAAAAAAAATGAAGACTTTTGGAGCTATGTAAGATTCAGGTAAAGTAGAAAGAGTTAAGGAAGAATATAAAATTTTGGCCTCCAGAATGAGGACTTCAAGAGGCAAAAGAAAGGGCTTTTAGAGGGAGGAAAGCTATGGAAGTTGGGTCCAGAGAAGAGTGATGAATAAAGCCAGGGTCAATAAGTAATAAATATCTGTACCAAAAGAGTAAAAATACCCCTAATATTCCATTTAATGACCTTTAAATTCCATTAAATTTCATTAAATGACCCATAATCTTAAACTCATATCACCATTCTTGGTGTATTAAATGAGATACATATATGATAAGTTTAGCCCTTTTTGTAAAAGGAATTTAACTCATATCACCAAATAAAGCCCATATGCCTCACCAGAAATGTTTTAGCAGACTCTCTAGCTCCCTGGAGAGGCACAAAGGTCATCTACACACTATTCTAGAAGTCAAATAGTGAATGTCAATTTAAATTAAGAACAACACATATTTATGTACTATTTTACAAGCATAAAAAATACTGATGAAAAATAATTACCATTCTAAACCCATTTGAATTAACCCTCTATTTTTAACATGGAGCAGAAGTACAAAAAGCTTATTTTATGCTCTATTGAGCACAATTTTATATCCTGCTGCTTGGAGAGTGATCTTACTGCATCCCAATAAGTAGATTCATTGTACCCCTACTTCAAAAAGAGAAAAGTAAATGCCTTTCTCCCACTCTTTATAAATGAAGAAACAGGGGACCTGGGTGGCTTAGTTAGTTAAGCACTTGCCTTCAGCTCAGGTCATGATCCCAGGGTCCTGGGATCAAGTCCCACATCTAGGTCCCTGCTCTGCGGGGAGTCTGCTTCTCCCTCTCCCACTTCCCTCTGCTCGTTCCTTCTCTCTCTCTCTCTCCCTAACAAAATCTATTTAAAAAGTGAAATGAAGAAAACAGAGACTTCTGCCACAACCAAGTCCCCAACCTGGTATTAACAGACAGGCTCCAGGCCGCTGCTGCAGACAAAATAGTTGCCCCACTCTGCCCTTTCACCTCTTCTTAGGTACAGAGCAGCCCAGAGTAAAGACTTCGATTCTTAGGCAGATGTGGCTATCTGATTAAGCTCTTTCCAAAAGAATATGAAAGGAAATGATACAAACAAGTTCCAATGTGTCCTGAAAGGAAGGAAAGATGACTCTTTTATCTTCCTACTCCTAACTTGCTACTTTAAACTTGGACATGGTGGAGAGTCATGCAAATAAGGGTAACATTCTCAGGATTGCAGAGCAACAACCCGAAGGAGACTCGGTCCCTCATTTATGAAACATACTATATCTGGACCTTCTACTTATGGACTTTTGTGTGAGTGAAACAAACCTGCATATTGAAGATGAAACTATATCCTAACAAAAATTGCTAACACGTTCTCTAAATTCACTGCAGCATGACATTAGTAACCTATGTACTTGGCATGAATGATGATATTAGAAGGAGAGCTCCTTCTTTTCTCTGTAGTACTGGATGGCATGAAACGTTTTTTTTTTCTCTATCAGTAAGAAAGGAGTGATGTACAAAGTGTCCCTTATTTCTTTATAGTGTAATCCTAAAATAAAACAAATCCAAATAAATGACCCAGTCCCTAAATTTGGAGGAATCTTACATAAACTTTACCTCCCCAATGAACACCTGTCTTGGTGAAAACAAGTTCTTTCAAGCACCAAAAATTACCATCTAGTAAATCAGTGTGTAAGACACTATTAACACTCAGTAAATATCTATGAGGTCCACTGCTTCCCTGCAATTAGGTTAGAGCCATGAACTTGGTATGAAACAATGAATTGTGGGTGAAGACCTCTAGCTCCTTTGTCCACTGCAGTGGTAGTTTTGGAGAGCACAAGTTATCAATGGTCCACCTATAAAATGGAGGAAGCCAGTCATAGTAGAGGCTGTGGTGAGTCACCAAGATTCCCTCATCAGTAGTGATGAGAGGTCTCAGCTGAGTTGTTCTCTGGAAGGTTTCTTCAGCCCAACAGAGATTCGTTGTCAAGTCTATTACCCCTCTCTAAGGGTAGCACCTGTGTAATAACTGGTCAGTACAGAAATATAACAGCTGGGCTCCCTTCCCCAAGTAAGACAACACTGAAAGAAATAGCCCAGCACCAGATAGTCTAGTAAGATTGACTGAGGTCTCTGGTAAGACTTCACTACAAAAATGAACTATTGCATCTTCATCAAAATGAAGAGTTCCTGCATGGCAAAGGAAACAACAAAACTAAAAGGCAACCTATGGAATGGAAGGGGATATTTGCAAACAGCATATCTGATAAAGGGTTAGCATCCAAAATATATCAAAAAATTTATAGGGGCACCAACTTGGTTGGTTAAGCATGCAACTTGGTTTCCACTCATGTGGTCATGATCTCATGTGTCTTGATCTCATGTGTCTTGAGATCAAGCCCTGCAAGAGCCTCTATACTCAGCAGGGAGTCTGCTTGAAGATTCTATCCCTTTGTCCTCCCCACCTCATGCTTTCTCTCTCTCTCTAAAATAAATAAATCTTTTTTTAAAACTTCTGAAACTCAACACCCAAAAAATGAATTATCTAATTAAAAATGAGCAGAAGACATGAATAGACATTTTTCCAAAGAAGACCTACAGAGGGCCAACAGGCACATGAAAAGATGCTCAACATCAATGAGCTTTTGAGCATCTTTTGATACAATGAGACATCAAAACTACAATGAGATATCCCCTCACACCTCTCAGAATGGCTAAAATCAACAACACGAGAAACAACAGGTACTCCTAAGGATGCAGAGAAAGGAGAGCCCTCTTACACTGTTTGGAGGGAATGCAAACTGGTGCAAGAACCCTGGAAGACAGTATGGAATTTCCTCAAAAAAGTTAAAATAGAGCTACCCTATGACCCAGCAATTACACTACTGGCATTTACCCAAAGGATAAAAACAATACTGACTCAAAGGGGCACATGCACCCCCAAAGTTTATAATAGCATTATCAACAATAGCCAAATTATGGAAAGAGCCCAAATGTCTATCATCTGATGAATGGATAAAGAAGATGTGGGGTGTGTGTGTGTGTGTCTGTGTATTCACACACACACACACACACACAAATATACACATATATACATATACACACATATATACACACATATACATACAATGGAATATTACTCAGCCGTAAAAAAGAACGAAATCTTGCCATTTGCAACAATGGGGATGGAGCTAGAGAGGATTATGCTACATTAAATAACTCAGTCACAGAAAGACAATTATCATATGATCTCACTGATATGTGGAATTTAAGAAACAAATGAGCAAAGGGGGAAGAAAAGAAAGAGAGAGAGAGAGGCAAACCCAGAAACAGCCTCTTAACTACAGAAAACAAACATGGTTACCAGAGGGGATGTGTCAAATAGGTAATGGGGATTACTTGGGAGGAGCAGCATGTATTGTATGAAAGTGCTGAATCACTATACTGTACACCTGAAACTAATATTACACTGTATGTTAACTAACTGGAATTTAAATAAAAACTTAAAAAAAAAAAGACTGCATTGCATTTCAACTCTTCCCTCTGCCCAATTCTACTTCCTTACTGCACCCCCATGTGATGATTTCGACGGTGCTCTCCACCAAGCTCCATGGACACAAATCCTCTCAGTTTGCTTTCTGGGTTAACCAGCCTAAGGCAAACATTCTCAATGCATTACATTTTTTCTGAACATGAAACAAATCTGTACGGTGTTAAGTCTTGAGATTTTAGGGTTTATTTGTTCTTCTAGCAAAGCTGAATGACACTGTCATTCAGATCAGTTCTATTTCCAAGGTCAAAAGACAGAGAATTTCCCAATCTCCAACCGCTACCACTGAAAGTTTATGAAAGTTATGGAGAGGACACAATGGGCAGGAACAATGCATTTGTATTACAGTATAAATCTCTCCTGATGTCTGAAAATGGGTTAGACTAGGAGTTAGGCACCTACAGAGCTCTGATGATCCTTTTTTCCCCCCTCCCTTACTGGCCTAAAATAGATCCTATTTATCTATAATAGAAACAGAATTTTCCTCAAAGGGAAAATTCCCAAGCCCTCTATCATATTGTTGCCTCTGGATGAAAAAAAACAAAAAAAAAAAACACTGTAGATTATATCTTGATCACAGATATTCTTGACTGCCTTCCTGGGGGATTATTACAACTCTCCACACCAGTTAAATCAAGCCTGGCCATAAGACTTCCGTAGGACAATGAAACATGACTCAAAGTGATGGGTAACATTTCTGAGCAGAAGCTGTAAGAACCAATGCACTATATTCTCTTTCCCCTCTACCATAAGAACGAGCAATGTGTCAGATAGTGGCTGATCTTTAATGGGACAAGAGTGTAGGCAATGTGGAACAGAGTCAGAGCCTTCCCTCAAAGATCATGCAGTGCAAATAAAAAAATAAACATTTGTGTCATAAGTCCCTGAGGTTTTGCAGTAGTTTGTTGCTACAGTAAAGCTTATCTGATGATTGGAGATCTAAGAGATAAAGGCTCAAACTTAAATCAAAAATAAACAAACAAATACATTAGGTAAATAAAATCCAAATATGCGACACCACACAGAAGAAAAAGATTTAATTCTTTACTTATATCACAGTGAAAATTCCAACCAGTCCCAACTGTATCCAAATTAACAATGCAGCCTTCAAATATATCAAAGTCACTAGGGTTAGTTAAGGTAATTAGATTTCTTTCTTTCTTGTCTTTTTTTCTTTCCTTCTTTCTTTCCTTCCTTTTCTCTTTTCTCTCTTTCTCTCTTTCAGAATTTGATAATTTTCTTCATCAGAGTTTCTAATAATATTTATTTCAAACCAACACACAAATAAATGTGTTGATAATATAAAACACATTGTGAGTTGTCACAGGGGATAAACACTTAAAATTTCCACCTGTGTTTCCAAGGCAATAAGAACACATTATGGCCATAATTATGGAATAATCATGTATAAAATTGTGAATGATACTTCATCATATATTTTCTTATTTTTATTTATTTGACAGAGCAATACAGAGACAGCACAAGTAAAGCAGCAGACAGAGGGAGAGTGAGAAGCAGGCTCTCGGCTGAGCTAGGAGCCCATTGTCAGGCTCAATCCCAGGATCCTGGGATCATGACCTGAGCCGAAGGCAGACGCTTAACCAACTGAGCCACCTAGGTGCCCCTCTTTATTTTTTTTTTAAAGACAGAAATTAGTTTCCCCGTAACCCTTGCAAGCTCTCTCCTCTCCCATAAATACACATACAAATATGTGCATACATATATATGTGTACATACATATAATATGTATGATATGTATATATTTATATGCACATATAGAAAAGTATGAGTATTCAAAAACTTAAAAATCCAGTTTTCTATGTCAAATACATATATTTGCATGTTATATATGTGTATATCTACATAAGGTGTCATGTACTTGTCAATAGGCAGTTAGATAATTTTCTTAGGTCTGAAATGCCAAGTTCTCCCTGTGTATACTTTATATGAAGAAGCTGAAATGGGGCTTAAATAGAGGGGGGGAGAATAGAGAGCACGATGTAAAGAAAATACTAAAAGATACAGAGACATGTCAAAAACAGATCCTCAATTAGGGAAACTGCAAAGGGGTTGTCAAGTAGGTATACACATTTCCATAAGAACTTTTCCTTTGTTAAACCAAAATAATCTGAAATGATTGGCATTAAACATCAATCAACATTATAGTGGACATCAGTTATAATTGATAGCTGCCAGAAATCAACATAATCATCAGTACTATAAAAAGCTCTCTCTATTATTTGCTTTCTGAATATCTTATGAGTTTTTCCTCAGTTGAAATTTATGCGTTTATACAAATATAGCAAAGGTGACTTTAAGTTATTTTTATAATATCTTTAGTCTTATTTTATGGTTCTTGCTTAAAACTCTATTTCATATTTTTTCAAAGATGGAAAAACGATTATGAAAGGCAACCGGTGAACTTTAAGATAATCTATGTTCTTGCTGTACAGGATAGTGTCGTTTTTTACAGAATAATAATGTGTGAGCTCAGCATTATTCCTCTTCGCATCGCAAGCTTGTAATTGTTTCTCCTGAAAACAAGAGCACAACTCATATTTTGATGCTAATGCTGTGAATATGTAGAATGACTGAAATAAATGGTTTTGTAAAAAATAAAGTTTCTGGCATCCATGTACTCAACCAGTATTAAAACAATGTGAGGGATAAATAAAGGTCTTGGTAGGTAAACACTTTAATATACTATACATGTTTGATTTCAGGCTTACAACATACAGGGCTCTGAGCGAGCTCTATATCCCAGGGGAGCTGCAGAAGTTGCTCAGGCTAGGTGCTTAAACTTAAATGATGTATTTATGACCATATAAATTGCTTTTACGAGGTGCAACTCCAGTGGGGCTTACTCAAAGTAATCATATTTCATGTAAGACAATATAATGTGCTGGAAAGGAGTCTGGAACAAAAGCTGAGCCAGAGGAAGTGTTCCTGAATAATCAGAAAAGCAGAAGAATACAAAATAAAGGGAAATAAGTATTAAAAATGAAGATAAAGGGGAAAAAAACACTTTATGTTGAATAGGAGCCCAATAGGCGTAGGGTTAATTCAGATGACTGAAAAATGAGGCATATGAGTACATCATATATTTTGATTTATGTTTACCAGTTTTCAAAGAAAGACAATGATACATGTTTAGTACTTAAAACTTACTGAAGTAAATGTTATGCTACTTTAGTAACAAAGTATCATCCTGAGTACGGATAATAGCCAACCCATGACAGGAGTGGTCATAAATGTTCGGTTTGGTGAACCAAGTTGGTGTCACATACTAAAAATTAGTAATGGATAGAATTTAAGCAAACTGGCTTTTACTATTACTATGGAAACAGTGACTATGCCTAATTTTTTAAATAGGTACGTTTAAGTGAATAAACTTGGAGGGAAAATAACCTAGGGGGAAAGCCTTGTTCAAGGTTCAATATATCTGTGCTGATCTCATAATATAAACAACTCCAGAACAGGGGGTTTGTCCCTCTAGCTTACTGCTTAGAGTAGTACCTGATAACAGCAGGTACCTGACAAATATTAACTGAACAAATGATTAATGGGGTATACTAACATCTTAGCATATTTCCAAATTTATCTCATCTAATACAAGAATACCCAAGAATATATTTCATCTAGTCCTGGTGTACTTGCATTGTGCATTTTTCCAGCATGTGTTGTATTTATGTATGTTTACATAAGCTACAATACTTATTATCTCAAATTAGTTATTGTTTCACAGTCTGTAGCAGTATGAAATGGAAGATGATCTCTTTTACAAATTTCTGGATGTGTTCCAAGAAAATGCTTAGAAAATTACAGCAGACAAATTAACAAGCTCATAATGGGAGGTAATTCCGATCATCTTCATCACATTCCTCTTTATCACAACAGAATGAAAATGAAATACCTACAATCTTGAAAACAGACAGCTTTGGGAGATTGCCATCTTGAGTTAATTAGAAGAATCCACTTCTTTTTTTTAATATTTTATTTATTTATTTGTTAGAGAGAGTGCGAGCACAGGCAGACAGAGAGGCAGGCAGAGACAGAGGAAGAAGAGGAAGAAGCGGAGAAGCAGGCTCCCTGCCAAGCAAGGAGCCCGATGTGGGACTCCATCCCAGGATACTGGGATCATGACCTGAGCTGAAGGCAGCCGCTTAACTAACTGAGCCACCCAGGCGTCCCAAGAATCCACTTCTTGAACATCTCACATTGACAAGAAGCATTCATGCCTTGCTTTTGAACCCTAGGGCTGTAGAGCAATGTTACTGAGGAACAATTGGACCCCAATTAGAAAACCACTTCATTCTTCATCTGAAAGGTTTAGGTATGGACTATGTAGTTTCCTAAGATGAATTCTTTTATATAAAGTATCATTTTTTATATATTAAGTTTGATGTTTTTAATCTCCATCTGGAGAATAAAGAAACTGAGGCTCAGGGAGAAAGAAAATAAATTCCCTAGAACTACACTACTAGTAAGTGGTAGATCTGGAATTCAAAACAGGTCCGCTGCCTCCAAAGTCCAATGTGCCTAACCTCACATTATTCAGCCTATTTCGGAATTCAATAAAATATATGTTTGCATTTCCACATTTTGATTGCATGTTCCAATCCACCATATCTAAGTGCTTTCCAAGAGTATGTCCATGAAGCAGTGGGAATTCCCACTCCTTCCCATACCTCTCAACGGAAACAATCACTCACCTACCTGGCAAGCTTGTGAGAAAAAGCTGAACAGGCCTGGTCAGCCTTGGTCTCTCATTTGGACCACCCTGCCCTCCTCCTGGCTGTATTGTCTATTCATACCTGTGTGGAATGATTTGGGGGACAAGTCAAGCTTCTGGGAACAAGGCTGTGTCTGTTCAACTCGGTCAGTGTCAGGATGGGTAAGTTCCATTTACGAAGTATGTACTAGGAAGCTAATTTTGATGAGTGATCAAGCTAGGTTTTCTAACTCTGCTTCTTTATTATGAAAAGTACCTCGATTTCTGATGTAGCAGTGATTAACAACCCCAGCTCTGAAGCCATTCTGCCTAAGGACAAACTTACACATAGAAAAAGTTCACTTTACATTTCTCGGCCTCCATTTCCTCATCTGCAAAATGGACATGATCATACCCACAACACAGTTACTAATCCACCGGGTCAGACATGTTTCAGCTACTTCGGAGGAGCAGCGAAGCCCCAGCTGCTCTGTTTTGCTACAGAAAGAATGTTTCCTCACTCCTTTCAGCCTTCTGACTTACTCCTTCTCGTCTGCAGACATGCTCTAATGATCTCCTCCATAAAGCCCAGCTCCGAATTCTGTGGGGAGAGACACAGCTTGTCAAGCAGATTCTTTGGCCTAATGTTTTTCCTCCCTCCTCTTTTTGTTCTCTAACGTGGTACTTTACTTTTCACTTTCTTCTTCCTCCACAAGATCCTGCGATACCCTGAACTTCACATGCACAAGCTGCAAAGTGGGTTGACGAGCATGCCCTTCCCTGATAGAGGGGGAACGGCCTCCGGTCAAAGTTTTATGAGCAGCTGCACTCCCTGGCTAGAGCCTCCAAACAAGCTTACATTTGCACAATTAGCCCTTAGTTTCTACAAATTCCTGGAACAGTTTCCACAAGTTTCATTCCTCCTTGTATATGAGATTTAAGATTAAGGTTTAAGAGTAAGGCCTTTTGGGATGCCTGGGTGGCTCAGTTGGTTAAGCGGCTGCCTTCGGCTCAGGTCATGATCCCAGCATCTTGGGATCGAGTCCCGCATCCGGCTCCTTGCTCGGCAGGGAGCCTGCTTCTCCCTCTGCCTCTGCTTGCCACTCTGTCTGCCTGTGCTCTCTCTCTCTCTCTAACAAATGAATAAAAATAAAAAAAATAAAAAAGAGTAAGGCCTTTTGCCTTTGCTGTACAACTTCCCTTGCTGAGTCCTTTCCGCAAACAGCTGCAGGAGCACAAGTGTGCCTACTGACTGCCTGACCGCCGGCCATAAGCACACACTTATAAGCAGTCCTAACCCTACACTCTTTCAAGGACGCCAGGACTCTCCCTATATTATCCTTTCACGAGCAAAAAGCACTACAGCTTGTCTCATAACTTTAATGCCAGTTAACTGCTATGCAAGAATTAAAAACATCCAGACGACCTTTTGGGGTTTTTCAAAGTCCAACCACCATCTTTCCTAGAGAAATACAAACAAGTTATTTGACAACTATTGTGTATCATATTGGGCATTCTTCTGGGTGCTGAAAATGCATTAAAAAAGACACATTTTCCATGATCTCAAGACAGAGATGGCTAAATAAATAACTCAAAACATTCTAGTAAGGTTAGAAGTAGTGGTTTGTGCCAAGTGCAGTGGAAACACGGAAGAGAAATGAGAGTCAAGGCAGAAAATGAGAGTAATTTCAGCTGAGTCCTGATGGATAAATAAGAGTTTGCCACGGAGGCGAGGAGACAAGAGCATTTCGGACAAAAGAAAAAGCAAGCCTTGCCCTCCCTCACCTTCTTTTCCCTTCCATTTCTCTGTTGGATTTCCCTGCCTGAGCTCTCTTGGGGCTTCCCCATAGTTCCATCTTTGCCTTGCAGATTTAGCCTCTTTATCTCAACTAACTCTCATCTCTGCCATCATCTGGAATGAGAGTCGAACTACTAATACAATACAACTGACTTCTCAACCAATGCATCAGATTTAACTAATCTCAAGGAGATCACCTTGATTAAATGTTGCCTGCCATACTTATCGCCCTAATAGCTTCCCCCCGCCCAAAGTAAACTTTTCTTTTTAAAAAATTATGTTAATATATTCTTTTTTCCCTCAAACTCAAACACATCAAACACAGAGACGTACCAAATCAAATGTCTTAGGTATCTAAGCTATCTTCTTATTCTTTCAAGATCTTTGGTGTTTCCATATATAGGGAGGTCAAAGTTATATTTGTGACCAAAAACGAGTTGCTGGCTTTGAAGTGTCATGGCTTCCCTAACCAACACAGCAGAAATACTATTACCAGTGAATGTGACAGTCCCCATTATATAAAGCCAGATTGTGAGGTTGACAATAGCTATTCGGCTAGAACAGGCTGACTTGGTAGTAATTTGTCTGCCAGCAGTAATAAAATGTACAGAATAATTAGCTTGAGCCTCTAATTAATCTGTGAATAATTTTTGTTTTTAAATTATTTAGCATTAAACATATTTTATTAGATTTCAGAACCTGAAGCCCCAGGCATACATGTATAATTTTAAAAGTATCATTTTTCTCAAGTCTTATAAAGGGCTTAATACTAAATACATTAAACTGTAATATTTCCAGTAATTTTTAAAGAAGACATTACATCTAAAAGTAGAAAGCATCTTAAGAGTACAGAAGACCATCATAATTTGTAATTAGACAGTTAAATATAGGAGATCTAGATCATAGTTAAACAATACCCCAAATCATAGATAACAAGTCTATCAGTTTATCATATGTGTGTTTTCACGACATAAAGCTAAGAAGACAGTGTTTTAACTAATCTTTGTTTCCCTCGGGGACCCTGACAGTGTTATCAATAAATGTCTATCACATAGACGGTATTACTGATATCTATGAAGTGGAGTCGATTACAAGTCAGGAATCCAATCTGTGTTCCATAGTCTTATGTTGCCACTTTTTCCTAACACTTCAGTAAGTGGATCTCCTATAAATTAGACAAAAAAGCAGATTATCCAAAATTGAAAAACATTTCAGTTTGGGAGAGTTATTTACAAAATATATTACTAAATTCAAAGACAACATTTTGTGTTCCATTAGCACAGATTAGAACTAGAGAGCTAATTTATATCTGTCAAAAATCCTTTGGACTTACACATAAAAGAACACATCCTAGGATCACACAACTCAGCATGAAGCAATTTCTCAGAAATGAAATCAAAGTATGATGGACTTTACAACACTGACAAATGTTCTTGTCATTTATGGTTTGATTTGTCCTTTAAAATATTTCTCTATTTTTAATTGTGATCAAAGTTCAATAGTATATCAGTAAATTAATATTCCATGATATAACAGACTGATTTTTTAAATTTTTATTTTGTTACTGGTATCAGTCACAGGTGTCAAGATAAAAACAAGATAAATACACATGGACAGACATAAATGATTCATTAACAGTAACTAAGACAAATATGTAGTAACAACAAAGAAATGGTAACAAGTGAATTAGACCAAGTGTGGAAAAATATAGATAATTTTAATAATTTCACCTTTATTGTTGAAAAAATTTGACCATATCATTTATCTTTGAAAAACTATACACACACACACACACACACACACACTAGTATGGAAGATGTTTTTCAATGATGACCTCATCAGATCCAAGAAAATGTGAAGCATTAGTGCATACTATTTTTAGTCTAGATCTGCCAAATGTGCCTTTTAAATCTTGCTTTTTCTATTTCTTATTAAGGAAATGGAGTTTCTAATAAACAATTGACACAGGGGAGAAGAACTTTCACTGCACTGCCATTGGTGGCTCCTGTGGATTAAAACACTACCTCTGCAGTGGGCTCTCAAAGGATTCTGGCTTGGCTAAGTTCTTAATGAAGAACTGCATATCCAGTGGCTACTTCTCTGGTTAGGATAGGGTGAAGTGTCAGAGAGAGGAAAATGACACTGAAAGAAGTAGGGGCCCAAAATGAGGATGTCCCTTTACAAATCTGAGACCAGGCCTAGCAAGGAGAACACAAAATCTGAACCTACGGCATCGACCTGGCTTCACTGTATCCTGTTTCTCAAAGGATACAGCTCAACTGGAAATCCTTTAAAAGATACACATCATACTTTAAAAAAGAAATAACAGCTTTCCTGTGTCTTGAGTAAACCTTCTAACTGAACCAAGCTCAAAATTTTAGAAAATTTTTATAGCCCGTTTTGAACAAGAAAGGTAACATCTGCTCAGCCGACCAGATCAAGTGAATAAACCCTAGAAAACAAGCGGGCAAACATACGATGTCAAGTAAGGAAAGAAGAAACGTTACATCTGTATACATGTCACACTCATTCTCCCAACCCAGAGCAAAGGGCCCAGGCCCACGCTACAGAAATTTTTCCTCTCCCAAATGCTCATGGCAAGCACATTCTCAGGAGGAGTGAAACGACACTCACATCCACAGAGACATCCCTGGTACTTAGCCTTATGAAATACGAGCAATGAGCAGAACTCTACCAAAGGAAGTGGGGCTAATGAAGCAGCAAGATCCAGAACTGAAAGCACAATTACTATCCTATGAGAGAAAATAGAGAATCTTATAAATATGAAGCAAGGGCATGTGTTTTTAATGAAAACTTACTTGAGGACATTAGACATGAATGATGCATGAGATGAAATACAGACTCAGTGGCTGGGTGGACCAGCAGAAGGAAAACGGAAGAGCCACACCACCCTGAAATCCCTCTTGGGTACCCCACCAGCTACTGAAGTGCACTTTGTCTAAAACTGATACTATCAGTTTTCATCTGATGAAAACTCCCAGAAAAGATATTTCATCTCGCAGGAAGGAAGGTCTTTCCAGTTCCTATGTTATGATTGAGTCCAGTATCCATCTTAAGCCCACAAAATTTGCCACCTAGAAGTAATCTAAGCCGTTGTGTGGCTTGCATTATACTGAACACTCTTTAGGCAATTCTTTCCTTTTACTTCTTCTGCAGCTTCTCTACTTTCCAGAAGCTTATAGCACATACTCTCTGCAAATACTTCTGCAATTCACCGTAATTATATCTCATATGGAGGCAAATTAAACAAAACCTCAGGTCTGGAGCATCTTTTAAAACGAAGAAACAGTTTTTTAAAAAAAATCAAAAATGACAAGAGTTGTCAATAGTATCAATATGGAAACCAGTCAACCTCTCCAACTTGTTTGGAGTAAAAAAGTTTTTAGTAGTATATAAATCAGATTTTACACAAAGCAGTGTTTATTATTAAAGAAACTAATTCGTACATTTTGGCACATATTCATCCTACTACTCATTGCTAATGCTGACATTGCAATCCAGGGTGATCTTAAAGAATAAACAGGGCTTTGACAGTTCATTATTATTGCATACGCCAAATAATTCTCAATGCTCAAATTTCCCGCACCCAAGAAAATGTGATTTTTGGTTATTTAATTTCCTTTGTGTCCTAAATGTTAGTGTCAGTTCAGAATGCATAAAAGAAAGCCCACAGAGAATAAATCCATCCGCTGTCATTATTGAAACAGAACTGCAGCTGTTTTGCACCTGTTGCTAAAGTCTTTTTAAACATTCTCAATTGAGACCCTAATAGTTCTGTAGATATGCAGTTCTGGATCCCTGTGTGAATACAACTATGTAAACATTATGCACAGTTGTAAAGAAACTGCTTTATGGGTTTTTTTGTAGAAGTTTACATCAAAGTTCTTGTATTAAGATTAAATACTATACTACAGTGGTTTACTGGTCAGTAACAGTGACATTAGGCATCGAGAGTTAGAAAATCAGCTATTTATATCTCCTGCAATGATGGTTAAGGAAATGCTATGTTTGATTTTTCATGAAAATCACCTACATTTACTGAATAATTGAGCACATACTTATCAGGAATCTCATTTCACAGAAGATAAACTGAGTCTTTAGAAAAGGCAAGTCAGCCGCTCAGTGAAGGTCATGGACCTAGAAAGTGACTGACCCTGAATCTCGTGTCTTTGATCATTACATAAACTTCCTCCATTCTGGGATAATAGCAGTAATTACCATCACCCTATTTTACACAAGAGGCACATGTGTGAATGTTCTGCTAAGATATAAGACATAAATTAATACAAAACAATTACATATCTCAGAAGCAGATGTAATTCAGAAAAACATTTTAAAATCACAATGGACACTGTCCTATTTTTAGGAAAACAACATGTATTAATTTAACTATGCTTTAGAATTACATCTATGTATTGCCTAGCATTTTTCAATCAAGTAATTTCTTGGTTAATATGTTTATCATCTTCAAAGGAGATTTTTAAAGGCATACAACAAAAAAGCTTAATGGTGCTAAATTCTATCTGGAACTAAATGAAAAAGGACAGTACTTCAGGAAGTTGTGTTTTCTAGTCTCTTTTGAATCCTGACAGAAATGTCAATTAGAACATCTTTGAGAAAAAAAAATCACTGCGTAAGAGAAATACTTAAAATATCCTTAGAATATCATTGTGAATGATCTGTTACAGACATAAGCCTATAAATTCACCAGTTAGATCTCCTGAAAAATCCTTGAATTGAGAAGGGAAGACCCTTGATATCCTATTTTACAAATAACTTAGATGACATTTTTATTTGCTTAACCCATAGAACTGCAAACACATTAATAAACTGTCCCTTAGTAACAAGTAATTCATGTGGAATGGCCTATTTCCTCTTCACCAGATGTTGTTAAAGCACTCTTCAAGCATTCCTAAATGA
Source organism: Taxidea taxus jeffersonii (assembly GCA_003697995.1). Lineage (NCBI taxonomy): Eukaryota > Metazoa > Chordata > Mammalia > Carnivora > Mustelidae > Taxidea > Taxidea taxus. The sequence continues at coordinate 33,546 of ML110481.1, forward strand.
TCTAATGCATTCGATCATTGTAATATAGATTTAAAATATAACATAGCTAGCAAACATTGACTCAGAAACCTTTTAACCTCACCAAGATTATTAATAAACAGTAAAACACTGTCAGCTGTTATTTATTGAGGTCATTTGCTATTTATTTTAGATTGATAGTTGAGTCATTTAACATAAATACAAACACTAACATTCTTGACATTTTGGTTTTACCACACTAAGTCATCCTTAGTTATAGCACACATCACTGGCCTAAATTCATCATCTATGAACAATATGGTATTATTGGGAAAAGCAGGTGTTTCAGAGTAGAAAAATCTGTGTTATCATACATTAGTTAACCTCATCCATTTCATGTTCCTACTTCCTCTATTATAATAAAAGCATATGGAAAACCACACAAACCTTTTCAGAGGATTTAAATTATAGATAAATAGATGACAGCTATAGTTCAAACTATGTATAGACATAGAGAGAATTCTAATTATATAATAGAGATATATTAGATATGTTTAATTATATGTGATATAATATATTTAGAATATATGTACATATATTTATCCTGCATATGGCTGTCTCATTGTGGATACTCTATAATAATTAATAAATGAAAACAGATGAATATATGTATACATAAAGCTCTTGATAGAAAGTGCTTTCTTCCCTTTTGTACTCTCAATCATGAAATGATATTTTACAAAGGAATATCTGACTGATTCGAAGTAACTGCGGGGGGGGGGGAGCACCTGGGTGGCTCAGTGGGTTAAAGCCTCTGCCTTCAGCTCAGGTCATGATCCCAGGGTCCTGGGATCGAGCCCCACGTCGGGCTCTC
>ML110481.1:34477-60630 GCA_003697995.1 Taxidea taxus jeffersonii
TCAAATAAAAAAAATTAAAAAAAAAAAAACAGCAGAAATGTATTAAAAAAAAAAAACACAAAGTAACTGGGGGGGTGGGGTGGAGAACCATCCAAAGTCGTGAAAGATCTAAGACTACAAATTTTTTTTTTTTTAAAGATTTTATTTATTTGTTAGAGAGAGAGCGAGCACAGGCAGACAGAGTGGCAGGCAGAGGCAGAGGGAGAAGCAGGCTCCCTGCCAAGCAAGGAGCCCAATGTGGGACTCGATCCCAGGACGCTGGGATCATGACCTGAGCCGAAGGCAGCTGCTTAACCAACTGAGCCATCCAGGCGTCCCTAAGACTACAAATTTTTATAAAATTTTATCAAAACTGCTATTTCTGAAAATGTTACCAAGTAGAGAGCACTACTTAAAAAATAAATGCACCTAAAATAAATGGTATCTACTTACACATAAACCATAAATAATATCAACTACTACAAAGCATTAACCATGTGCCAGGTCCTATTCTACACTCTTAACATGTTTAAAAAAAAAAAAAAAACTAAACTTTCATCTTCTCAAGTATCTACTTGTTCCTAATGAGGAAATGAACATTCCCAAGTGACCTGTCCAAGTCTATAATACGCACTAACGACAGAGTAGTCCAGCTGCAGGGTTCATGCTCCTTCTTCTCCACTACTCCTCTATTAAATGTGAAAAGCAAGTTTCTCTTAAATAGGTAAAGCATGTCATCTTGTAATGTTGACTACATTATGTTGTTTCATCAAAATTATTTCTTTATAAAAACTGCCTGTGCCACTTGTAATTAGTCAGTTATAAATTATGATGGTCAAAGAGATTCATCTCTGGTGATCATTTTAAACAAATTAAAAAAAATAAATTTTATCAACTTAATTTGAAATTTTCAGTGCATATTTTCATATAAATGTAATCATTATCTATACTTCAAACCACATATTAGTTCTGAAACTTAATAAGGTATAATTGTGATGACTAAATCTTGTCTCTTTTTTCATTCTTATTTGAAAAGAAAAGTCAAAATAAGTAAAAACACAATATTCACCTCCTTTGGAAGATGTCTAAAAATAAAAATTTATTTTAACTCAACAAAATATAGAATAAAATATATCCACAGTTATACCTTTGATTTTTTTTTAATTTCTCAATAGTCTTAATAGGGGGCTTCGTATTTAAATAGCTCATCTTTAATACTCTTTTGATGCTCTCAAAAATAAATTTAGAAATTAGAAAGTAGCAAATGAGAATTGATCTACATGACAGCAGAAGTAAATTATATTCCTGAGTACACGTTATTTTAAAAGGCTGTATAATTTTATCTGATTTTAAGATTTTTTTACTGAAACATATCTACAATATGTATTGTTTTGCCCCACTTAGAGGCAGGGGACAGAACTGAATGAGCTCAAGTTCCCTTTTCTGATGTTTAAGTCTGTGAATCTACAACTCAATGTATAATACCTGAGATGCAAGAATTACACAATTCAACCTTTGCGATTAATTTTCTATTTCTCAGTTGAGAGTATCAGTATCCATTTGAGAGTATCTGTGATGTGAGTGGCAAAATTAAGAAATATCTTATATTGCAGCCAAAGTAGACAAAATTTGGAGGAAGAAAGCTGTAGATACTAGACTATAAGAATAAAAATAAATCTCAAAGTTTCGAACAAATGATTTTTGTGGACATGCATGGTCTCCAAAGATAACTAAAACTGTTTTAATTTTGATCAAACTAATCAAAGTCTTTTTAAATGTTTTCATTGAGTTCAGAAGATATAAAAGTAATTCATAACCCATTGACAAATTTTTAAATAAAGAAGATTCACCCTCTAAAATGGTCAACCCTTCAGTAGTGTTTTTCAATTTTTTGAAAAAAGCAAAAACTTAACATCACATCACAAAATTAATTTGAATTGGATGGCAAAATACTAAGATTAATAGTATTAATTGCTTAGAAGATGCTGTGAAATGAAATTTTTTGCGTATTTGTGAAAGTGAAATTACTACATTGTTTCTTTTTGAGTCAAGCTTCCATCATGTAAAAACTCTTAACCCTTTCATTAAATTCAGAAACTAGAATGTATTTGATGCTGTATTACACAGGGTTAATCCATTCTCCACAGTGAAGTGCACAAATTTCAGCAATAACATATTCTGTTCCACTGTCATCCGTATAAAATATTGTTTACACTCCAGGACTATCGCTTCAGGAAACTATTGATGAGAGCAGCTGCTCCTTCAGAATAAAAGTAAAAAAGTCCTTTCTGTCCAACCAGGGGCACTTCAGTCCCTTGCTTTATCTCTATGGCACAGAAGCAAGCAAGATTGGATTTTAGACTTTGACTGCTTAAAAAAAATTATAAAATGAGATAAAAATCTTTAGAAAGACACTCTTTAACTTCACTTGGGAACTTTTGTCAAGCTCTGAGCCATACCCCCTTACTCAGAATCCTTTGTTAAAAATGAAATGAAAAGCAGAACCTAAGCTATATACTGTAATCGGCACCAACTTCAAATGTGGCTCATTGCTACTGAACTGAACATTGTAATTGCAATTATAACTCTACACTGGTTCATGCATAAATTATTCAAATTTAGGCAATAGATTATTCAAACATTATCTCCAAGAAACACTTCTGAAAGCTCACTAACAATTATACTCTAACCCTTTACTGACAAATGCCATGCAATTAAGAGCTTAATGTATTTTTTTAGACCCTGAAATGGTCAATAAAAATTGTTTTAACACAAATCTATTTTTAGCTATAATTCACTATTAAAAATTTCATTCTTGTCAAATCCCAAAAAACTTCACCACTCTCTCTGAAAAGGCTAAGAATTCATCTACATTGTTCAAATTGAGTGTATATACTTCAAAAGACTAACTTCTTTTATAAAAACATGGAAATCCAATTATTTTTCAAAAAGGAGATTCTCGATTTCTTTCTGTTAAAATGTCAGTACAGTGTCATTTCATATGACCTGACTTTCCCCACCAAGTTGTATTTTCACATAAAAATTTGAATCAATCATTAGAGTAAGTTTTATTTAAGTTCTGGCTTTTGTGCAAGTCATAAAATTCACAAATCCTGGGGCATGTTGTTGTTCACCGTGTAGACTGCATAAATTGCCTCTTTAGAGATTATATAATCCATGATTTATATGGACATGCCTGAGGTCCCTGATTAATTTCCCCAAACATTGCATCAAGTAGGTAGTAGAGAATGCTTTACTGAATTACTAAGTCATTGTGAGTATCACAGTGACCCTGATCTGATGCATTTTTTCTTTTTAAACAGAAAGTCAATAAATGTTTACTGCTCAAACTCTGGACAAGGAAATTTTTACTCATTTTACTGAACTGGCGGGTCTTGCTGCTGCCAGTACTGGGTCTCCTACACAAATTGGTTCTCATTGGTTCTGGATAGGTCATGTACCTATTCCTGAGCCAAGCACCGGGGCAGCTGAAATGTAATTCTCAAACTGCCTAGGCCTGAGCCACAGGACCAGGAATAATTCACACGAGTGTTATAGTCACACTATCGTCTCTTCTTATCATTTGTATGTTTAAAGTATAAAGACTTCCTTGTCTTGGCTACACACAGATGACAAAATATCAAGAAGTACCCTTGTTGTTCATTATCTGTGTTATTTCACCTTTAAATGAAATTTTCTCTCCTACATCTGAATAATGCATAGTCTCTATATGTGAGAAGTAGAGGACTTTGTTTTGTCTCACTTACTCTTAACTCGCCGTTTCCTCCTACTGAATGGAAAAATCTACAAGCTGGCCCTGATAGTCATCCTTCTGCCGGTACAGCAGAGGGCCACAGCATAAGCAACATACACATTTCTGCCTATATGTTTTCATTTATACTCCACATCCTTCCATAAAAGATGTCAACGTAGCGTATAGGAAAATATGCTACAAAACAAGATGAAACTGCATGAATTTTGGCATCATAACTAAAGGAAAACAAAAGCAGTAAGACAGCAGGAAGAAGATTTGACAAAAAAGAATAATCATAGAAACTGCCAAAAATCTGTATGCAGTTAGCACAGAAACACTCTAAAACTGCTTTTAAGCTTCAGACCAAGAAGACCAAGGTGAACATGATCAGCTTTCTAAACAGACTTTTTATAAGACTTTCAGAACATACGCGCACGCACACACACAGAGTTTTACAGAGTTAAAATCATCATCAGTGTCTGATTTTACTTCCTCCCCGAAGGGAACCCATGACACAAAAAGGTATAGCACTGACCAGAAGGGAAGCTTGGAGAAAGTGCCCTGAGGCGGTAGTCATTTTTCTAAAGTAAGAAGCAGAGGCCTGCAGCCTTATTTCTATTCTGTTTACGAAGCTCTGTGGCAGGGAAAGAAGAGACATGCAGGTTAAAGATACACCATAAACTATTCAATGTACAAGTGTAGAATAGAAATGAAACTATTAGCAGAATTTTTGCTGCCAGCAAAGAGAAATTCATACGTACAAGAGATGCAGTTTGTCAGTTCAAGATGTTCTGAAAAGTAAAAGAACCCAGTGAAAATCCTGTCTTCATCTTTCTTTTGTTATTCAAAAAATTAAATTGCAATAGAAACCTTGCATATCAAAATTCTATTTATCATTATTCAAACACATTAAGAGTAAAAGAACTAGAGACTTTTTTTTTTTTAATAAATACCATTAATTTTCTTCTTTCAACTTTGCTGGAGAATAAAGTGATTAGATTTTGGATTTGCATTAATGAATAATTTAGGAGTTATGAAGAAGACACTAATTGTTGATGGAGCAACCTTTGCTGAAGAACACTATTTAAATAAGCAGAGTGCCTCAGGGTATTTTTGTCAGTCTAAGAAGAGCCATTTTATTTCACTCTAGGAACTTCTACAGTTCAATGTTGCATTAACTCAAAGAAATAGTTTTAAGCAACACAGGTGCTTATGCATACCAATGGAAAATCTCAGTAGAAATATCCTTTCTGATTTTTGGATGAGGAATAAAAGGGTAACAGACCACACGGAACACAGCCATAAATAAAAATGGGGGAAATTCATAAAGAATTTCATAAAATAGCCATAGCTACAACAGTATTACAGACTCAGCAGATCTGTATCACACAGTCTGTAGTACATCAATTGGTAATGAACTCATGGCCCATAAATGACACCAACAATCACTCTACCTATATCCCAACAAGGTGATACAGTCAATTCATATTTAGTAAGTGCCACTGTATGTGAGGTGCTTTTCTTGACACAGAAGTCGGAGAAACCTCTAGGTATGTATAAATCATAAAAGCTTACCAATGTTACATGTGCTGTAAGAAGCAAACGTCAGACTGGAGAGAGAGAAACATGGCTATGGATCTTTGTATTTCCGGGATTTAGGTTTTATAATGCTGCATTTATTTTTATTTTTTTACTTCTTTAAAGATTTAATTTATTTGAGAGAGAAATAGCATGCGAGAGAGAGACTGCACAAGCAGGGGGTCGGGGCCAAGGGAGGAGGAGAAGCAGACTCCCCACTGAGCAGGAGCACCACAGAGGAACAGGAAGGTACCCTGTACTGGGATCACAACCAGAGCGAAGGCACACACTTAACTCACTCAGCCACCCAGGCGCCCCCTGCCTTCGTTTTTAAGAAAAACAGGTGAATGCTATATCAAAACGAAAAACCGTATATATATTAACCATATATAAAACCGTACATGAGTATAATAATTCCTGAAGCAGATTTACTTGCATAGAAGGTTTGAATCTGGAGTGAGAAATGAGGGAAATGGAGGCTAGTAAAGGACCAGTTAGCTCTGAAGACAAACTCATTCCTTGCACTATGTGGGCTGGAGCTTAAACAAAGTAGAAAAATGAAATTTTGAAGGGTTTTGTCTACATCCAACTCTGGCCAGATCAATGTTTCTGCATTGAAAATAGACCATAAGAAATACAACAAAGCATTTGGATCATGAGATTATGGTTATTTGTACCTTATATATTTCTCCACTTTTCCAACTCTCCTGCAATAAATACTAATTCTAAAACCAGAAAAAATATCAAAATGTTATATCTTTAGATTAAATTATAAAGATATAAAATGTTATATCTTTAGATTAAATATAAATATAATTAATATAAATATATAATATAAATTAAATTAAATGTTATATCTTTAGATTAAATATAATCAAAATGTTATATCTTTAGATTAAATATAATTAAAACTAATAAAAATAAATCTGTATTTGCTTTCACACATTCCAAAGTACACTTAAATAATATTTCATATTTATGTAAATATGCCTACACGTGAATGCACACTTACATATGTAAATCGCCCATATATTATTCCCTCAGCACAGAGTTATTGGTTTCCACTTCCCTGTGCAAGTCACGGTTCCATTAGCATGGTATCATGCTGCGAAAACTACCAACTGTTAAGAATGAAGACATCAATTTTCACATCTCTGGTCAACATTGTAGAATGCTTAAAATAATCATATATTTCCAAATGTACTGCTGAACTATACATTCAAATGTTTTATACTCTGAAAGTTTGTGTATTTTCAATATGTGGCTATGGAGACAGGTTAATACACCTGCCTTAGACATTAAATGTTAACTAAAAATCTGTTAATTTAATACATAGTAAAGAAATTTCTATTCATTTTGATACATTGAAAAAAATTTTTCAATTTTTTGGTTTTCAACTCAGCAGGATTTTCAAGGGAAAATATGGTTTTGGTTTTGGTTTTCAACTCAGCAGGATTTTCAAGGGAAAATACGGTTTTGGTTTTGGTTTTCAACTCAGCAGGATTTTCAAGGGAAAATATGGTTTTGGTTTTGGTTTTCAACTCAGCAGGATTTTCAAGGGAAAATATGATTTTGGTTTTGGTTTTCAACTCAGCAGGATTTTCAAGGGAAAATATGCTGTGCACTAAAATATAATGGACTAGATATAGTAAGGCTGCAAGTGTAGGGATAACATAAGGTAGTTTCCTCCACTTAGAATAAAAAGGACCTACGCACCCAACTAAGTACAGGGATTCCATAACTTTTTCTACTATTTTTTAGCAAGTATGGTCACCTGAAGTGGATGGCAGAAAATATAGGTCCTCATTCACTTATTGGGTACTTATTACCAGTCACCAAAAAACAATGCCAGAACTCATAATCAAATGATATATAGGGAAAAGATACTAGTTAACATTAATTTTTCTAGTATAGCCACACCTCTCCTTTGATTAGCTTAGTCTATAGCAACAGACACATAATTTCACCTCACACTTCTTTACCTCTTGCGTCGCACACACAAACACACACACACAATGTGTTGCATTTGCAGGCAAGATGAAGAAAATATAAGCACAGCAGAAGTGTCCAAAGTAGGAAATGCCCATCTGGTCCTTGATCATCATCTCACCTCACAGGGTACCTTGTCCTCAGTGCTTTTCTGTTGCTGCTATGTCATTTCTTTTCGCAATGCAGAACTCCTCACCTCACCACAGTTAATTCCTTGCTTCTCTGAGGTATATAGGAGTTTTATTCTCTTATTTCTTTTTTTTTTTAAGATTTTATTTATTTGCCAGAGAGAGAGAGAGCGTGAGTGCACAAGCAGGCAGAGTGACAGGCAGAGGCAGTGAGAGAAGCAGGCTCCCCCCCAAGCAAGGAGCCCGATGGGGGACTCGATCCCAGGACTCTGGGATCATGACCCAAGCTGAAGGCAGCGGCTTAACCCACGAGCCACCCAGGCATCCCATTATTCTCTTATTTCAAACCAAGCTGAACTGCAGGTAACTAGAGGAAACTGTCTAAGATCCTTATCTTCACAGACGCACCACATAGTTATTTATTTTTTCAAACCCTCCCTGATGGAAGATCTCTCCCAAGGAAGTAGGTCGCGTTGGTGGTATAGTGGTGAGCATAGCTGCCATCCAAGGAAGTAGGTCACAGTTACCTTCTACTCTCATATTCCAGAAACCAATTTAGGGTATGTAACCACATGAAAGGAACTTGGCTCAAGAAAATGGCCACAGAGCCTCTTCTATAATGTAATTCAATGAAGTTCTTTTTATTTGCCCTCCAAATTTTTGCTCCTCCATAGCCCAAGTAACCTTTTAGTGTCAAGAAAACTTGCTTTTCAGTATTCATTCCTCTTAAGCTGTGTGTGTATATACGGTATGTCCTAAATACCTTGTATTTCCAATCACTCACGGAGTATCCTGCCAGACTTGTTTTTTTTATTTTATTTATTTGAGAGAGGGAGAGTGCGAGCACACAGGGAAGAGGAAGAGGGGGAAGCAGACACTCCACGGAGCAGGAAGCCTGATGTGGGGCTCAGTTCTGGGACTCTGGGATCATGACCTGAACCAAAGACAGATGCTTAACCAACAGCCACCCAGACACCCCTGTCAGATTCTTTTGCTTTGATCCAATATTCTGGGATATTCAATAGCTGCTTATTGCCACTTAAAAGAAATCTGCCTTTCTTATCTTGCTATTCGAGCCTCCTGAGAAGTCTGAATCCATCCTGACTTTTCTCTCACTACCACCTACAAAAGATCTATCACTAGTGAGACTGGTCTCATCCCGATCCCGATATACATCACCCCACTCCAATCTTATTGCTGTTGCTCACTGTGCCTTACACACATTTTATTTCAGTCTCGTCTGGAAACTTCCATGACTACACTCCACACACGTCTCTTCCATAAAGGTTTCCCCAGGACCCTCCCATCTGATCACTCTGGTCAGGAAACTGTTAACCATGTATACCATCATCTTTTGTCATCTGCAGTACTTTCTATTGTTTTTATACTTTGTCACACATACTCATGCATTACTGGATTGGAATCTTCTCACAAATAGAGTTCATGGCAGGCAGGCAGTATGCAGCTGGACAAAATGCAACGAATAAATACTTAGATGAATTCTATATGTACATGGAGTCTTAGAGCATGCAACTCAATTTCAGACATTTATGATCCAAGTAAATATAAAATACACCAGTAAATAAATATAGAATTATATGCCATGTGGCCATTCTAGAGAATTTTATTATAGAAACTCACTATATTAATACAAAGCTAATGTTAATTCTGCCTTTATCGTCTGATTTTTAATGTTTTGTTAATTCCTGATCCATATTGTTTTATTGGTACAATGCTCAAATCCCGTTTCTTAAGAAGACATGTTTATTCCTCAGTCTTTTAGAAATAAAAATCTCAGTTAGCCTTGGCTATTTCTTCACAAAGGCTTTCTACTCTAATGCATTATTTAAACTAAAAAAGCGTATGAGCCTGTTTCTATCAGATATTTGATGTTCATCTGTTTGCAGAGATAGAAAGACAAGAATATAATCAACACCTTTGTATATTTAAATAATTCACATTGCCAGAGGTCCTTTATGCTTACTAAAAAGGGGTGGCTTTGAATAATCTGTGAGAGATTATACTAAAGGATGGATCTCTAGATAGTTTCCTTCCTCAGTTCTATTACACTTTCCTTTCTGATATTAGGTATCTAAGGCATTAGTTTCAATGAAACTTCAGTGTTGCATTATTTTATTGGGAAGTTTTTATTTCCCATGGGGTATTATCCTTTCTGGAAGCACATTCAAGATAATTTCTGAGGGCTGTTTTCATTCTTTACCTGGGGAGATCTCAACTAACAAATAAGCTCCAGGGACATTTTCTCTTTTACCACAGCTGAATCTCCAGCACCTGGAAGACTCCCTGGCATTCAATAAATATTTGTTAAAGAAGTAAAGGACTAAATCACAAAATATATATATTTTTTTCCTTCTTGTGCCCTTTTTTAAAGCATCTATCTCCCACTCCTTATTTTTCCCCTAGCTGCTCATCCCATTGAAATCTTCAGTAACTAACTGACAGAAACAGTTTCAAACTGTACTTAGTAATAACGGTAGAATACTAGTTGATTTGCACAGGGTAAATATTTAGCAATATCATGTAAATGTTTATAGGTATTATGTGAACTTGTTTCCCCTCCCCCAAAAACTGATGCTTGATTTTCTCAAGGTTAGTAAGTTTGCCTAAGCAAAACAGAAATTAAGTTTTTAAAGCTATTTTTCTACAGGAACCTAGGAGAGAAGTAAATACTACCCCTTCTCAGTCAATGTTTATACAACTTTTGATGGTAGAATGAAAAGAAGGAAGGAGAAGGAAGAAAAGAGGGCAGAGGAAGGATGGAAGGAAGGGAGGGAAGGAAGCAAAGAAAAAAGGAAAGAAAGGGATTAGGAGAGAAGGCAGAAAGAGAAAGAAAGCCTAACATCCACTGCATCAAAATATATAATTTATTGGAAAAAATCACCTAGCTGTTTTAGAGCACATAAATTTAAAGAACTAATTAGCTTACAGATACAAATATTTTCACTTTTAGAAGAATTTCACTGTCAACATAAACACTTGTTCTAAGGACTGTCATCATGTAAAGATGATAACATCTGAGTAAATCTCCAAGAAGATCTTGAGCTCTCAGAAGCTCTGACTTCTTTAATTATACTATGCATTACTAAGTTCCTTTTACATATGATTGAATTATTAATACTTAAGAAGTAAAGCCATTTCATATTTAACTCTTGTTGCAGGAGCTCACCATGTAGAAGTAATTCCTTCAGAAGAACAAGGAAACCACGCACCTCCAGCTGTGACAGAAATAGGATTGGAGAAGAGTCCCCCGTCAGCTCACCTTCTCATTGCTAGCATGTCACTTACTATAATAAATCATTAAGAGGCATGTTTTACAGTACGGCTTCTTGCTTACTTTACTTGATCCTCAATTTTAGATACATGTTGATATGTTGAGATGTACTTCATGTTTCTATAGAAACCTTCACTTAAAGATAAACTTGTTTTTTAATGCTGAATCACAGAATTTACATTCTGTCTTGAAGTATTAATGTTGTTGATATTTTAAATCTTAGGAAATGGAGACATCGAACAGTCATTAAAAAATAGTTTTGTAATTGTACTATCTAACTATTATTCTGTAGGCCAGGCTCCTTGAAGTTTTGGGTTTTGGTTTGGATTTGGGTTGGGGTTTGGGTCGGGTTGGGTTTTGTTCTGTTTTGGATTTTATTTATTTATTTGTCAGAGGGAGAGAGAACACAAGCAGGAGGAGCAGCAGGCAGAAGAAGAAGCAGGCTCTCCGATGAGCAAGGAGCCTGATGCAGGACTTGATCGGAGAACCCTAAGATCATGATCTGAGCCAAAGGCAGACGCTTTCCCGACTGAGTCACCTGGGCATCCCTTGTTTTTGTTTTCTTTGCTGTTCCTTTTTATATTGTCATTTACAAACAAGTATACAGATACATTATACATTAAAAGCTACCATATATTCTCAGATAAAAGAGCTGAGTTTTGTATCCACATGGAAAGAAAGCATTTTATTTGGATACAAAGAAAACAATATTTGGAGTAAAGATATATTTCAAATTATTTTTCATTGACTATTAAGAAGGTATTTAAAATACAGGATACAATATATGTACATAACCATACACACATGTGGCTAACTGCTTTCCTATTAAGGTTACATCCATAACCTTTCTGCACCTCATTTTTGTCATCCAAAACACATGTTGGAACACTCTCCAGGTTAATTAATGGAGAACTAATTCATTGCTTTTACTGATAGCATAATATTCCATGATGCAGACATACCATCATTTGTAAAGCCATCCCCCTTTTGATAGGCATTCTCTTCATCCCAACCATTTTCCTTTCCTTCTTTACTCAATATATTTTCATATATTTATTAAGTAATTATGCTCTTATTTATCTGTATGTTGGATTCAATGAAATTTAAACTGTTAAACACGAGTATGTGTATCTTTATTTTAATAGATAAAGCCAGATGATGTTCTCAAACTTCAGTGCAACACTCACTTTTCCTAGTGCATGCAAGAGTGACTTCTCTTACGTATCACCACCAGTGATGGGAAATGGAGTGCTTTTATTTCCTGACAAGCGAAGGAATATAATGGTATAGGCTGTACTCTGTGTTTGTGTGTGTGTGTGTGTACATTTTTCTGACTACCACATTTGAACGTTTTTTTCTTACCTTTTTTTGGCCATTTAGCCAAGATCTTTGCTATTTCCCTAGAGACTGAATATTTTCTAAAAGCTCTCTGGTAACATACACAACATGCTGCACAAGATATTAATGAGTACAATCCAGAAACAAATCAAAATGAAAGTATAGGACTAAGGGTTTATTCCAGGAATGCAAGAGGATGCATTATCAAGAAGTCTATCAGGAAGTCCATTACTTCTGCATATTAACAGAAGAAAAATAAATAAACATATTGATAGATGATTACAAGATATCTGATGAAATTCAGCAGTCATTTCCAGTAAAAGCACTAAATAAAATATTAACAAAAACAAACTATGTAGATATAATATAGACTATTTTATCACAACCCAACAGTACATATTATATTAAAGAAACACTAAAATCTTTCCAGTTAAAGGCAGAGATGAATGTTTTCACTATTAATATTAAATAGTGCCTTGAAAGTTTTAACAAAAGCAAAGCAAATATCTAAGAAAATTAAATAACCAGCATAAGTAGTGAAAGAGACAAAATTATCCTGTTAAGAGGATAGAAAATCCAAGGTATGAAATTTTCAAAAATAAAACTAATGAAAGACTTTACTGAGGTTGAAAACATGACGTAAATACAAAACACCCAAGAGCTTTCTTTATTTGAGCAATCAATACTGGTGAATAAAAATAAGGAGTAAAATCTTTTTTTTAATAATGACAAGACCCAAAAGATATTTAGTAGTAAATATATTAATGAAGAACAATATTTTAAAATTATACAATGTTACTAAAATAGGTATAACAACATCTGAGCAAATGGAAAGGCTTACCATGTTCCTGATGAGAAAGAGAAAAGCAGTCCTGGATAAGCTGACCTGACCATCACATGTTCTCATTCTCCTGTTGAAGATACAGAATTTTGTAGAATTATACCAGCAAACAAGACTACCTATGACTGTGATGAATAAATACAAAAATATGATTACTACCATTATGACCTAATCATGTCTGAACACAGACAAAACATGAATATGTCCAGATAACAAAACTGACTGAACATCCTCCATTCTGGTTAATATGAGTGTCTGCTTCTTCTTTGCCAATTAACTCTAGACTCACTTCATTCTTCCTTCCTTACAGATGAGATCTATTATTACTCCCCAGTTATAGAAATGTCCCTACTTCCTTAGAGCATCCAATGCAGAGCAAAGCCCTATTTCCTTGAATCTTCTCCAAAACCACTAACACAAGCCTAACTCCTATAATAGATTACTTTTAACAATCTGAGACACCCTGTCATTCCCCAGTATGTGTGTTCTTCTTTGCTGCCAAGAACAATAAACCCAACTTACTCAACTATAAATTGTTGCTGGTGGTCTTTCACTGGAGGGCATTGACATAGACAGTAAGATTAAGAACGAAGACCTATCAATTCTCCAAAAATTAATATTTTAATGTTTAAAGCAATTACAATCAGAGTTCTCACTTTTTGTTTATGGATTGTGATTTGCTCAAAACAATCTTCAACTTCACTAGAAATATAATGCCTCAGAATATATAAATATATAAATTATATACAGAACACATAAATATATAGATGTATATAGAGAGACAGACAGACAACTGGAGGGAGATGGGTGTGTTTACAAAAAAAGCAACATGAAGCGTCCTTGCAGAGATAAAACTGCTCAGTGTCCTTACTGCACTGGTGGATACACAACCTATACATGTGATAAAACTGTTTAGACACACACATGAGCACAAATAAAACTAGAGAAATCTGAATAAGATTGATGAGTCATACCAATGTCAATATCCTAGTATGATATACTATGATTTAGGAAATAATTACCATTGGGAAAAGTAGAGAGGGACCTCCTGATATTCTTACATGTGAATTGAATATTAACTCAAAATTTTCAATTAAAAAAGAATAGCAAAGTTTATGGGGAAGGGAATGTGCATTATCAGAATGCATATTTTATTCTAAAAATCAATGAATACAAATAATTGATATTGTTAAAAATAGTTTAGTCAGTGGACTAGAGTATAAAATCTAAAAATATGTTCATAAATTTATTGTTATATATTATATTGATTTCCAAGTAAAATATTATTTACATCAGACAAAAAGCATTTCAAACATCTGGAAACTAATGTAACTCTACGTAAGTTAACATCACATATAATTAGTCAAGTTATTTGATATACTAAATATAATTATTCAATGAAAAGTAAGCAATACTATTATTCTATCAGAGGAATGAAAAATTTTTTAAATTATTTTTATTAAGATATAATGTATTATTTGCCCCAGGGGTACAGGTCTGTGAATCATTAGGTTTACACAATTCACAGCACTCACCATAGCACACACCCTCCCCAATATCCATAATCCAACCTCCCTCTCCCTACACCCCCTCCCCCCAGCAACCCTCAGTTTGTTTTGTGAGACTAAGAGTCTCTTATGGTTTGTCTACCTCCCAATCCCATCGTTTCATTTTTTTCCTTCCCTACTCCGAAACTCCCCACTCTAGCCTCTCAAATTCCTCATATCAGGGAGATCATAGGATAATTGCTTTCTTTGATTGACTTATTTCACTCAACATAATACCCTCTAGTTCCATCCATGTCGTCGCAAATGGCAAGATTTCATTTCTTTTGATGGCTGCATAGTATTCCATTGTATATATATACCACATCTTCTTTAGCCATTCATCTGTTGATGGACGTCTAGGTTCTTTCCATAACTTGGCTATTGTGGACATTGCCGCTATAAACATTCGGGTGCACGTGTCCCTTCCAATCACTACATTTGTATCTTTAGGGTAAATACCCAGTAGTGCGATTCCTGGGTCATAGGGTAGCTCTATTTTCAACTTTTTGAGGAACCTCCATGCTGTTTTCCTGAGTGGCTGCACCAGCTTGCATTCCCACCAACAGCATAAGAGGGTTCCCCTTTCTCCACATCCTCACCAGCGTCTGTCGTTTCCTGACTTGTTAATTTTAGTGATTCTGACTGGTGTGAAGTGGTATCTCATTGTGGTTTTGACTTGTCTTTCCCTGATGCTAAGTGCTAAGTGGTGGTTTTCATGTGTCTCTTGGCCATCTGGATGTCTTTGCAGAAATGTGTGTTCATGTCTTCTGCCAATTTCTTGATTGGATTAATTGTTCTTTGGGTGTTGAGTTTGATAAGTTCTTTACACATTTGGATACTAGCCCTTTATCTGATATGTTATTTGCAAATATCTTCTCCCATTCTGACAGTTGTCTTTTGGTTTTCTTGACTGTTTCCTTTGCTGTGAAAAAGCTTTTGATCTTGATGAAGTCTGAATAGTTCATTTTTGTCCTTGCTTTCCTTGCCTTTGATGATGTTTGTAGGAAGAAGTTACTGTGGCTGAGGTCGAAGAGGTTGCTGCCTGTGTTCTCCTCAAGGATTTGGATGGATTCCTGTCTCATGTGGAGGTGTTTCATCCATTTTGAGTCTATTTTTGTGTGTGGTATAAGGAAATGGTCCAGTTTCTTTTTTCTGCATGTGGCTGTCCAATTTTCCCAACACCATTTGTTGAAGAGACTGTCTTTTTCCATTGGACAGTCTTTTCTGCTTTGTCAAAGATTAGTTGGCCATAGAGTTGAGGGTCTACTTCTGGGCTCTCTGTTCTATTCCATTGATCTATGTGTCTGTTTTTGTGCCATTACCATACTGTCTTGATGATGACAACTTTATAATAGAGCTTTGAAGCCTGGAATTGTGATGCCACCAACTTTGGCTTTCTTTTTTAACATAAAAGAATGGAAATTCTATTTAAAGTTGCACATTATTTAAATTGTATTTTGCATAAGGAATTACAATTCAGGTGTATTTAGTAGAAGTGCTATCAAGGTTTTTTAGTTCAGAACTTGAAAATAATCTCTATCATGACAATGTATATTTACGGTTACTGTATAAAGCAAGAGAGAACCCCTCAAATCTAGGTAACACATAAAACTCCCAAGAAATATTTCATCTACGTTTCATCTAGGTTTCTGTGTAAGGCCCAAGTGTCATTATTCCAATCTCAATTACAGATTTTCAGATAAATCTAGTACCTAATGCCCCTTTTTTAAAACTGCCTTATCTCCAGGAAGTATATTTCTTGTCCTGCTCAGTTATAATTTATCTTGATTTCTTTAATTATTTTTCAGCTGGTCTCCTTAATCCTCTTAATTATAGCTTCTTCAAAACTCACCCTTATGTACTCTACTTGCACTATTATCAGATCATTTCATTATCAATTATCTGTAAAATTAGTTCTTAAATTATTCTTGGTTTTTAATAACTTATTGTTCTCACCCATCAACCTTTCCAATTCTAAGGTAGTATTTTTAGATATGTTTCTGATTCTCTTTCCCAGAGCCATTAATCAAAGACCTCACTTTGATTACTTTTTTCCCCACAAATACTGTGAAATACCCTACCTCTCCTTAAGATCCAGGGCTAAAACAGGTTTCTCAAGTTAGTAAAAGTCACTTGCAGTGCATGTCAGAGATACAAATTTCTACCTCCATAAATACTAAGCAGGAGGTGTGTACTGGGACCCCAAAATCTGTATTGTATTATTTTTCAAAAACCTATTTTTTTTCTTCACCCCCCCAGTTTCACTGAGATATAATTGACCTGTAATTAGGAATATGTACTTTAAAGGAGTACCCTACATGATTCATGATTCTGATCTGGAACATGTAAGGACAATTCTTAAGAAACCCAGAGGGAAGTAGAGATGGTGCCCATATAAAAGTCCCTCTCAAGTTCACCTTGTGACAGCCTCTAAAACATCACCATTGGAAACATCCCAGTGTTTTGGCCAATAGTTGGGGAAATCTGGAGCTGCTTCTGTTAAATCCCCTCATGGTAAATCACGGATAGGGTTTGTTCATTTTGGTTTTGGGTTTTTTTTTTCTATTATATTATGTTAGTCACCATACAGTACATCATTAGTTTTTGATGCAGTATTCCATGATTCATTGTGTGCATACAACACCCAGTGCTCCATGGATAGGGTTTTAACCTACAATCTGAAATAAGTAGAGACAGTACACTTAATGATAAGGAGAAGTGGAGGTCAAATGAGCTCAAACAATTGCTTTCATATCACGGAGCCTCAGTGTTTTCCTCTGTAATGTCAGGATAACATCTACCCCAGAGGGTAATTGTGAAGATTTTCTTCTGGGAAGTTTTCACACTTTTCTCAGATGGTTTTATTCTTAATAACTGTTTACATTTCTAAAACATGGCCTGAGTGAAATATCTTGCATTCTTAGGACCCTGCAGGTGTTTAAATGATTATTAGATCAGAAACTCAACAACAACAACAAAATACTATTTTCCTCATGTGTTTAATTTCCTTTGTTTGAGGTGATGAAAATTCTCAGGAAGGAGAGAGGAAAATATTATGAGCATAGTGTTTTTTGAGAACAATGACCCCTCCCTCATGTCACCATATTATATTGACCCTTCCTCATGTCCTAATACAGTGCCCCAAAGTCCCAGAGAAAAGCATTTTCCTCTGTTGGAAACATAATAGCATCACAAATTATAGGCATGGATGTTTGCTCTGCAATATAAACATTTCACATTTTCTATCAAGTTTGAAAAGGGAAACAAAAAAGAGCTATGAATGTTATCTCACAGAGCATCTTATCAGAAAATACTACTTTGTGCTCCCCCCGCCCAAAAAAAAATCACTGGTCATTTGTGCCTTTAAAAAAGAAAGGGAAAGGCAGGCCACCCTTTTAGTGTCTCACCAAAAAGATTTTATAAATCACTTTCTAATTAGCAGTAAGTGTATAGAAAACATACACCTTATAAATCCTAAAAAATCTCCTCTCCAGCCCCAGGAAACTGTGTGGTTATTTTTTCAATAAGAAGCAAGTGCCAGATACCATGCCCACTATGGTCAGGGAATTCCTGACCCGATAACAGGAGGTCCTTGACCAAAATCTCTACCTTCCTTGGGGTTGGAGATTTCCCACTGGCATCTGTATGTTTATGCCAGAATATTTCTACTAGAACCATGTTCCCTTGTATATTCTACCCCCCCTTTTACTTTATCAAAACTGCCCTATTAACTCAGGTGCCTGAAAACATATTATGATTATGGTTATTAATTTCTTCTGGCTTACATGATAAGATACTACGTGGATCAAATATACTTACCTCACTCCTACTAAATCTTTTTCATTTCAACAAGTACCTCTCTGAAAGGGAGAGATGTTTCAGGAGAGGTAATGCTATCAGGGTCTTTAAGTCATGCTGCATAATGTACTTATTCTACAAAATGAGAATCAAATACCTAATAAGTGCTACACACTCTTTCAGATTCTGGGCATCCAAAAGTAAATTTTAGCTAACATAATTGAGCGGTATGCCATGCACAAACAACAACAACAACAAAACAACTTTACTCCTTTTACATAGATTAGCTCACAATCACTGAGTAGGGGAGTATTTCCTCCATTTCACCATCAACTTCTTTTTCACAGAACTGGAACAAACAATCCTAAAAGTTGTATGGGACCAGAAAAGACCACAAATAGTCAAAGGAATGTTGAAAAAGAAAACCAAAGTTGGTGGCACCACAATTCTGAACTTCAAGAGCTATTACAAAACTAATCATCAAGACAGTATGGTACTGGCATAAAAGCATACATATAGATCAATGGAACAGAATAGAGAACCCAGAAATGGACCCTCAACTAATCTTTGACAAAGCAGGAAAGAATGTTCAATGGAAAAAAGTCTCTTCAACAAGTGGTGCTGGGAAAATTGGCCAGCCACATGCAGAAGAATGAAACTGGACCATTCCTTCCACCAGACACAAAAATAGCCTCAAAATGGATGAAAGACCTAAATGTGAAACAGAAATCCATCAAAATCCCAGAGGAGAACACAGGCAACAACTTCTGTAACCTCAGAGGGAGCACGTCTCCAAAGATAAGGGAATCAAAAGCAAAAATGAACTACTGGGACTTCATCAAGATCAAAAGCTTTTGCACAGCAAAGGAAACAGTCAACAAAACAAAAGACAGCCCAAAGAATGGGAGAAGATATTTGCAAATGACATATCATAAAAGGCTAGTATCCAAAATCTATAAAGAACTTATCAAACTCAAGACCCAAAGAACAAATAATCCAATCAAGAAATGGGCAGAAGACATGAACATCCATTTCTGCAAAGAAGATATCCAAATGGCCAACAGACACATGAAAAGATGTTCATCATCACTTGGCATAGGGGAAATACAAATCAAAACCACAGTGAGATACCATCTTACACCAGTCAGAATGGCAAAATTAACAAGTCAGGAAATGACAGGTATTAGCGAGGATGTGGAGAAAGGGGAATCCTCCCGCACTGCTGGTAGGAAAGCAAGCTGACGCAGCCATTCCGGAAAACAGTATGGAGGATCCACAAAAAGTCAAAAATAGAGCTACTCTACAACCCAGCAACTGCACTACCGGTATTTACCCAAAAGATACGAAAGGTAGTGATCTGAAGGGGCATCTGCACCCCCATGTTTACAGCAGCAATGTCCACTATAGCCACACTATGGAAAGAACCCAGATGTCCATCAACAGATGAATGGATAAAGAAGACGTGGTGTATGTGTAATCACATACACATATACAATGGAATATTATGCAGCCATCAAAAATGAAATCTTGCCATTTGAAATGATGTGGATGGAACTAGAGTGTGTTATGCTAAGCGAAGAAGTCAATCAGAGAAAGACAATCATCATAGGATCTCACTGACATAAGGAATTTAAGAAAAAAGGCAGAGGATCATAGGGAAATAGAGGAAAAAATGAAACAAAATGAAACCAGAGAGGAAGACAAACCATTAGAGACTCTTAATCATAGGAAACAAGTTGAGAGTGGCTGGAGGGGAGGAGTGTGAGGTTAGCTCAGTAATGGACATCAGGGAGGTTATGTGATGTGGTGAGCACTGGGTAATATATAAGACTGATGAATCACAGACCTGTACCCCTGAAGCAAATAATACATTATATTTTAATAAAAAATGAAATAAAATAAAATAAAATAAAAATAAAAGCTGATGAATCATAGACCTGTACCCCTGAAACAAATAATACATGTTAATTTTTAAATAACATTTAAATAAAATAAACAATAAATGGAAATTCAATGAAAAAATTATATAAGAAACAGAGCTATAATACCAAGTAGGAATTAAAGCCATGACTGAAGCCCAGCATCAGAGCTCAAGTGCTTAAGTATTATAAGCTTTACCACTATGAGAATTCTTCCATGAAACAGAGTCCTCAGCCTTAAGGGGCAATAGCTGTGGAAAAGAAATAATAATAAAAACATATGAGCTACATAGCAGACACTCTATCCTGAAGGATGTATGCTTCCAACTGTTGGAATCCCTTTTTTTTTAATTGTGGAATTCCTCAGCCACCAATCCTTGTTATAATTGCTCTACGTAAAAGGAATCACCTTGCTCAAGGTCAACCCCCTTCCCAGAGCAGCTCACACACCAGGGCTGATCAATATGGAAGACCATTCTGAGAACCATTCAAGTTTCCCATCTTTACATGGGGCTCACTGGAGTCTTCTTTGAAACTGTACCCCAGCCAAGCTCTCTCTGCTCAATCTTATTTCTTTCCCTTTCTTTCCATAGCTATTAATCCTCAAAGTGTCCCCTAATAAATATCCTACATCCACATCTCCACTTCAGAAAGTAAAGTCTAGTCTCTATCCTGCATGCTCATCTCCATCTCAGAGTCTGATTTCCAGGAATCCTGGCCTAAGACATGCTGTAGTAGATGCAACATTCGAGAGGATGAAAGGTGAGAATTCATTAACGTCCAGGGCAAGTTCTATTAGTAGTGGGTAGACCTGAGGGAAGTGAATCAGTTCTAGTTCTTATTTATCAAAAAGAAAACCCAATATGGCTAGTTTCTATTCAAAAAAACCCTTGGTAAATGGCATTAGGTAGCTCATGGACTCTCTGGGAGGACTGGTGGACAGTTCTGAAATTATCCCTACATATGTGCATGCCATACACATTTACAACATCTCTGCCTGAAACATCCACGCCTCAGTCAGCAATCACCACATCTGGGACTGGAGTTCAAAATGTCTGCCACTGCGGTTCAGTGAACTGTGATACCTTCACCATTATGCTTGCCACCTCCCCATGCAAGGCCATATCCTAATGTTACTAATGTCTGATTCCACATCCAATTTATAAAACACTGGACAGCTGCCTATATCCTCACAGCAATGGTATCTGAGGATGGGCATTTTCAGAACACAGAACTCAGGTAAGAAAGTCACAAGAGATAAGGATAATGTTCAAAGATGGAGGCTAGATACATCAATCCACTAGGATTACCTGGATTTTCCTCTTTATATAGCAAGGGTTCTATGCAGTCGTTCTGACTCTGTAGTGTTCCACGGCAACGGGAATAGGAAATTAATAGACAATCTCCCTTTCTTACCTCCCTTTCTAAAAAAAAAAAGAAAAAAAAAAGGTTTACTGCTTTTTACTGCTTTTTCTCCTCTCTATGCCCACAAAAAGCAGTATAGATTAATTATGTATATTTAAAAGCATTTTTCATTCCTTGTTTTCCATTTTTTAATGATTTCAATTAATCTTTACACTTTAAATTCACTGAAGATTTTATATTGGACAACATGGACCAAAAGCGATTACTGAGGGAGGAGTCAAGATGGTGGAGGAGTAGCAGCTGAGACGACATCAGGCAGCAGGAGATCAGCTAGATCACCTATCAAACCATTCCGAACACCTACAAATCTAATAGGAAATGGAAGAGAAGTAGAGCAACAATCCTAGAAACAGAAAATCAACCCCTTTCTAAAAGGTAGGACAAGCGGAGAAGTGAATCCAAAGCAACGGGTAGACCCCGGGGAGAGGGGCCAGCTCCCGGCAAGCGTCGGAACAACGGAGCACAAAATCAGGACTTTTAAAAGTCTGCTCCACCAGGGACATCGCTCCAGAGGCTAAACTGGGGTGAAGACCTCGCGGGGACAGCGTGGACTCAGGTCCCACGGGGTCACAGAAGGATCGGGGTGTCTGAGTGTCGCAGAGCTCACAGGTATTAGAGCGGGGAAGCGGCTGCGGAGACAGAGCCGAGAAGTGAGCGCTCAACTCGGGGTTACCTTGAAACGTAATCCGTGACACGGGCCGGTGCTCTGTGCGTGGGGTCCCCACAAGATCCGGAGAGACTCCGACCTGGGAGAGCCCAGGGATCTGCGGGGTTCGGAGACTCCAGGCGGGGCTCTGTGCCAGAGACAGAGACGCTTGGTCACAGGCTGGGTGAGCTTGGAACACAGCCGGAGGCCAGGGAGACGGGACTGATGAAGCGCGTTTCTCTGACGGCGCACTGAGAAGTGGGGCCCGAGCTCTCGGCTCCTCTGGGTTGGAGATAGGGAGGCCGCCATTGTCATTCCCATCCTCCAGACTCTACAGAAAGCGATCAGGGAACAAAAGCTCCCGAAAGCGAACCTGAGAGGATGACTTAGCCCGGCCCCTGGTAAGGGCGGTGCAATTCTGCCTGGGGCAGAGACACCTGAGAATCACTACAACAGGCCCCGCCCCCAGAAGATCAACAAGAAATCTAGCCAAGACCAAGTTCACTTAATGAGGAGAACAGCGGAATTGCAGAGGAGGAGAAAGCAAAGCATGGAATTCATGGCTTTCTCCCCATGAATTATTAGCCTTGCAAAGTTAATTATTTTTTTAAACTTTTTCTTTTCTCCTATTTTTTTTAATTTTTACCCTTTCCTTCTTTAACGTTTTTTAACTAGTTTATCTTAGTACCTTTCTTAAAAAAATCTTTTTTGAAGCTTCATTATTATACTCATATTTTATCCTTCATTATATCTATTATTTGTATACACATAGGGTTTTTTCTTCTAAAAAATTTAGGGTACAACTTCTTCTAACAGATCAAAATACACCCTAAATCTAACACAGGGCTTAATCTAGTCTCCAGCCCAAGCAAGTTCTATCCACTTTCTTTTTTTTTATTCTCCCAACCAACTTACCTTATCAACTCCTTTGTTAGAAATTTGAAAAAAAAAAAAAATTTTTTTTTCATCTTTATACTCATATTCCATCCCTTCATTGTATTTACCCTTATATATGTTTTCATTCTTTAAAATTTTGGGAGGTAGTTTCTTCTAAGAGACCAAAATACTCCCAAAATTAAGTGGGTGACCCTGTTCTAGTCACCAGTCTAATATATATATATATTTTTTCTTTTTTTATATTTTTTCTTTCTATGTGTTCTTTTTTTTTTTCTTTTCTGAACTTTTTACCCCTTTTCTTCCCCGCCCCCCCCATGATTTGGGGTCTCTTCTGATTTGGTTAAAGCACATTTTCCAGGGTTCTTTGCCACCATTTTAGTATTTCATTTGCTCCTTCATATATTCTTATCTGGACAAAATGACAAAGCAGAAAAACTCAACACACACACACACAAAAAAAAGAACAGGAGGCAGTACCGAAGGCTAGGGACCTAATCAATACAGAAATTGGTAATATTTCAGATCTAGAGTTCAGGATGATGATTCTCAAGGTTCTAGCCAGGCTCAGAAAGGCATGGAAGATATTAGAGAAACCCTGTCCGAGGAATTAAAAGCCCTTTCTGGAGAAATAAAAGAACTAAAATCTAACCAGGTTGAAATCAAAAAAGCTATTACTGAGGTGCACTCAGAAATGGAGGCTCTTACTGCTGGGAAAAATGAGGCAGAAGTAAGAATTAGTGATATAGAAGACCAAATGACAGAGAATAAAGAAGCTGAGCAAAAGAGAGACAACTACTGGACCACGAGGGGAGAATTTGAGAGATAAGTGATACCATAAGACAAAACAACATTAGAATAATTGGGTTTCCAGAAGAAGAATAAAGAGAGAGGGGAGCAGAAGGTATATTGGAGGGAATTATCATAGAGAATTTCCCTAATATGGCAAAGGGAACAAGCATCAAAATTCAGGAGGTGCAGAGAAACCCCTCAAAATCAATGAGAATATGTCCACACCCCGTCATCTAATAGTAAAATTAACAAGTCTTAGCAACAAAGAGAAAATCCTGAAAGCAGCCCAGGACAAGAAGTCTGTAACATACAACGGTAAAAATATTAGATTGGCAGCAGACATATCCACAGGGACCTGGCAGGCCAGAAAGAACTGGCATGATATATTCAGAGCACTAAACGAGAAAAACATGCAGCCAAGAATACTATATCCAGCTAGGTTATCATTGAAAATAGAAGGAGAGATAAAAAGCTTCCAGGACAAACAAAAACTGAAAGAATTTGCAAACACCAAACCCACTCTACAGGAAATATTGAAAGGGGTCCTCTAAGCAAAGAGAGACCCTAAAAGTATTATCAGAAAGGAACAGAGACAATATACAGTAACAATCACCTTACAGGCAATACAATGGCACTAATTTCATATCTCTCAATAGTTACCCTGAACGTAAATGGGCTAAATGCCCCAATCAAAAGACACAGGGTTTCAGAATGGATAAAAAAACAAAACCCATCCATATGCTGCCTATAAGAAACTCATTTTAGACCCGAAGACACCTTCAGATTGAAAGTGAGGGGGTGGAAAACAATTTACCATGCTTTAACCCACTGAGCCACCCAGGCGCCCCTAACAATTTACCATGCTAATGGACATCAGAAGAAAGCTGGGTGGCAATCCTTATATCAGATCAATTAGATTTTAAGCCAAAGACTACAATAAGGGATGAAGAAGAACACTATATCATACTCAAAGGCTCTGTCCAACAAGAAGATCTAACAATTTTAAATATCTATGCCCCTAACATGGAAGCAGCCAACTATATAAACCAATTAATAACAAAATCAAAGAAACACATCGACAATAATACAATAATAGTTGGAGACTTTAACACGCCCCTCACTGAAATGGACAGATCATCCAAGCAAAAGATCAACAAGGAAATAAAGGTCTTAAATGACACACTGGAGCAGATGGACATCACAGATATATCCAGAACATTCCATCCCAAAGCAACAGAATACACATTCTTCTCTAGTTCCCATGGAACATTCTCCAGAATAGATGACACCCTGGGTCATAAGTCAGGTCTCAACCAATATCAAAAGATTGGGATCATCCCATGTAATTTTTCAGACCACAATGCTCTGAAGCTAGAACTCAAGCACAAGAGGAAATTTGGAAAGAACCCAGATACATGGAGCCTCAACAGCATCCTTCTAAAGAATGAATGGGTCAACCAGGAAATTAAAGAAGAATTTTAAAAAATCATGGAAACCAATGATAATGAAAACACAACGGTTCAAAATCTGTGGGACACAGCAAAGGCAGTCCTGAGAGGAAGACAGATAGCAATACAAGCTTTTCTAAAGAAACAAGAAAGGTCTCAAACACACAAAATAACCCTACACCTAAAGGAGCTCAATAAAGAACAACAAAGAAAGCCTATACCCAGTAGGAGAAGAGAAATAATAAAGATCAAAGCAGAAATCAATGAAATAGAAACCAAAAAAAAAAAAAAAAAATCAATGAAACTAGGAGCTGGTTCCTTGAAAGAATTAATAAGATTGATAAACCCCTGGCCAGACTTATCAAAAAGAAAAGAGAAAGGGCCCAAATAAATAAAATCATGAATGAGAGAAGAGAGATCACAACCAACACCAAAGAAATACAAACAATCATAAGAACATATTATGAGCAACTCTATGCCAACAAATTTGACAATCTGGAAGAAATGGATGCTTTCCTAGAGACATATAAACTGCCAAAACTGAACCAGGAAGAAATAGAAAACCTGAATAGGCCCATAACCAGTAAAGAGATTAAAACAGTAATCAAAAATCTCCAAACAAACAAAAGCCCAGGGCCAGATGGCTTCCCAGGGGAATTCTACCAAATATTTAAATAAGAATTAATTCCTATTCTCCTGAAACTGTTCCAAAAAATAGAAATGGGAGGAAAACTTCCAAACTCATTTTACAAGGCCAGCATCGCCTTGATCCCAAAACCAGAAAA
>ML110482.1:11389-23972 GCA_003697995.1 Taxidea taxus jeffersonii
CTTGTGAAACTCCCTTCTTCTCTCAAGGCCTGACACGGAAGCACGAATCTCCCCTCTCTCCATTCCCTCCTTTAGGCTAAGGTAGCATGACTGCAATGCTCCGAGAAGTGTTACGTGGGAGGGGGAGCCCATTAACTCAGGATCCCCCATTAGCCCACATTTCCAAATTTGCACTCAGCAGGACCCAAAAGGAATGACATTTAGTACTGGAACATCTGGATCGGAGAGAAGGAAGGGAGGGAGAGGCCGGGAGTAGTCTCAGTGAGAAATAGGGCAGAGGGAAGCTTCCTCAGAATTAGGAAGGCCTTGGCCGCCACAAAGTGCCCAGACTGGATGGAAGAGGAAGGAAAGAAAGAAAAATACACCAAAGGAGATGCGTGAAAAGCTGCCAGAGACTGATGGGACCTGGGGACAACTTCCCCAGCTTTTCCCAGGATGCATCATGGATAAGCCAAGACAATAGAAGTCACCCTGCCCAGAACGCCCTTCAGGGGCTGCAGCACAGCCTGGCGGGAAGACCAGGCACGGAGCCGGCCAGCACCGTCTCTCCTGCCCTGGATCGTGACGCCGCCGTCAGAAATCAGACCCGCATGCCATCTGGGTCACAAGGTAAACTGCTCAGGTGCGTCTCCCGTCTTTCTGGTGCCGAGGAACACCATCACAACCAGACAAAGAAAGGTAGCCGGGAAAGGGAAAAATCCCTTGTCCAACCCTAAGGTGCCATTCTGTATCCCCAAGATCTTCCAGAAGGACCTTGGCTGAGGGCCTTTCAAGCAGCACCGACACAAGCCAATCCACCAGATGTTGAAATATGGGGTGAGAAAGCAAACCCTGTGCTTTCCCAGGCATCTGACCCGCCGGTTCAGGGACCTGGGATCCTCCAGTGGGCAGCACAATTGGATTGTAGTCTTGGTTCTCGGCTTGCTGCAGGAACCTGCGTCCTACGACTATCAGGGAAAACTTACAAAATCTTTCTTGCAAAAAAAAAAAAAAAAAAGGGCGCCTGGGTGGCTCAGTTGGTTGAGCAACTGCCTTCAGCTCAGGTCATGATCCCGGAGTCCAGGGATCGAGTCCCACATCGGGCTCCCAGCTCCATGGGGAGTCTGCTTCTCCCTCTGACCCTCTCCCCTCTCATGCTCTCTCTCTCTCTGAAATAAATAAGTAAAAATCTTAAAAAATTTAAAAAAAAGTGAGGATCCCTGGATCAAGCTCAAGCTCAGAGGCCAAAAAAATTCATTTGCAAATAAAATGAGGTTCTGAGACATCACACATGTGCAGCATGCGAACTCCAAGAGCCTGGAAACTGAAGTAGGACTGTGCAGACTCCCATCCAGTGAAACTCCGAGCGTCGTGTGCCAGGGTTCGTGACATATGAGAGTTTGTAACTTCATTTTCTATAATACATTTCACACAAATTGTACCCCGACTTGCTTTGCAGAGTTAAATAATACAGTTACATACCCTATGAGAATTCACCCACAGAGTTAAAGTACTAGAATATTCTGGTCCCATAATATATGAAGTCAGTCCTCGGTTTCTTATAAGATTCAACACATGCCCATAGTGGAAAGGGTCGATTTCCTTTTATTCAATGCTTTCCCTGCATAAAGACAGATCATGGACTATATTTTATTTAATACAACAATTTTCAAACATTTTGACCTGCTATCTCAAACGGCACCAAAAATATCCTGCACGGCAGGAAAATAGTATAAACAGGGGTGGAGTGTATCCTGCTAAAAATGCACAGAATAGATTTTTGGCTAAAAGATGGGAAGATTAAGGACAGGAGCAGCAGCTCCTCTCCCCCCCATAGGGATGCCCTGTAGGCAGTGGAGAGAATGTAGTAAAGTACAACTAAAATTGGATTTAATCATCGCTGCTAATAAAGGACTAAGGCTCTTCGGCAGTTTACTGTGCTGTCGGCAAAACGAATCGCTTAAGGGACGTTAGCAGTGTGTTAGACTACGCACAGTAAGTAAGTTATGATTAAAATAGCTGGAGCAAATACGGAACATGCTTTACCGTAACAACTCTTTTCAAAAATCTTTTAGAGATACCTCCCCCAGTGAATCTGTGTATCATCTTCTACAATTTCTATCAAGCTCAATAAGCATATTTCTGACTCTATAAAATGTTTTTGGTTGGTCTTTTTATTTTTTTTCAATTGGGAAATGAAAGAATGATGTCATCTGACAGCATTAAATACTATTAAACAGACCATAACTAGCATTCGCCGTATAAATTATACATAAGCTGACACTTTTATGCACTTTGTGAAGAATCGCTTCATGTGTTATGCAATCTTTTCCAAAAACATGCTCCATGGAATAACATGACGGGTTGTGTTTCATGGCTACAAACTGGTAACTGAATTAGCGTTCACTTATGAAGTTTTCACAGGGAACCCTTCTCATTCAGATACTTGTAGATTATAATTTATTTTTATCTGAGGCATAATTTTTCATGTGGCGTTTTTGCCAAAATCAATATAACAGGAGCCAAGCCCTGTTCCCTGTTCCCCATTTATGCCCTCCTCTTCTTGGCCGCCTACCTACATGTGTCTTTTCTAGCTGGGAAGGTAAACAAATGAGTCTGCCTTGTAATAATCATCCCTGCCAAAATCCCGAGCTGAGTATTATTTTTTACCAGGCGAGCCCACCACACTTAGGACTCTATTCACACACTTTTTAAAACAGCTTTTGCATTCTTAAACAAGGAGTGCAGGCTCTCTCGCTATGTGGCAGAAAGCCTGCATACTTGCTTCTGATTCACAAGGAAAGCCCATGCCAAAAGTGACGACGACAGCCGGGTTTTGAGATAGCCCAGATTCGCAAGGAAAACGTGCAATGGCTTGGGAAAAAAAACACCTCTCTGGATAGAGGCCGTCATGCGAGGTTCCCCTGGGGCACGTGGACCCTCAGACTCCATTCCGAACCCAGACGAAAGGTCACAGGCCACGGGCAGAGGCAGTGCATTCCAGCAGGGAAAATGCTGCGGTGTTCGTGTGGTAGGAAAATCTAGAGACCACCGGTTTGCTGCTGTCCTTCACCATAACAAACGCTGACCGATGAAATGCACCTGCAAGGACCGCCGAAAACAGGGACGCCCGTGAATTCAAATGCTCTGGATAATCCTGATAGGTTGCGGGGACTTTAGATTCTAATGATTTATTCTCTATGGTGAAAACGTGTTTGCGCCTTTAATAATCAATGGTTTTCCTTGACTTTCTGAAATCCAGAAAATACCTTGTACCCAGCGAACTATGTACTGGAAGACCTACGATTTCCTAATGCATGGAACATGCTGAGTGCATACGACCTCAACACATTTGTGATGGTTATGGGTGTTATTGGAGCTTTAGCCGATGCACCTGTTATGGCTGGAGTTCGAGTTCTGGGTGCTGCTGACTCCTCTGTTGAACCAGATCCGTGTCTGTCTCTAAATGGGTGAGAAGGCACTCCGACTCTCCTGTTCCCTTTTAGCCTATTTCTCTGCACATTTCATATTTAGCCAAACTGCTCTAGCCCATTTTGACACCAGCTACAATTTTCCTTTAACTGAGACACTTTGAATTTGCATCGAATGAGGAAAACCCTCCTCGCTCACCTCGGAGGTACTGTTGCTCATTAGCCCACACCCAACATGGGGATGAGAACTCTGTGAATCTCAAATTACCACCCCTCGCCAGCCCCCTGTGTAAAGTGGGCTGGAGGGCGCCGCCGTGCTCCCTGATGACTGCTCGGAGCAGGCATGACGGGGGGGGAGGGGTGGTGGTGACAGATGCCACCAAGCTGGGTGTCCCTGTCGAGGCAGAATACTGGGGACAGCTTGGTCACGGTTCGTCAATGTGAATTTCAAAGTAGGAGAGCAGACTGTGCGTAAGAGGAGGCAGAGACAGCTACCGTCTCGGGAATATGTATAAATACACGTGTAGCTACGTACCTAGTATTCATATAGGAGTATGTGCACACGTATGTGCACTCCCATGTGCATATGTACATGTGTGTGCATAACACACACACCGCAGATAAAATTATGACCCCTTTTCCCTACCTCAGCCATCAACTTTTGCAACCACAGGTACCGTCATCTGTGTTCTGGCCTTTTCCACCGGAGCTATGGCTGAACATGAGGGGCTCCTCTCTCTCCCCCACTGGAAGTGGCCCAGAAACACCACTCTGAGGTTTCTAAGTTAAGAGGAGGAGTACACAGGCTGGGGAATAGGTATTATTATGGACTAAATGTCCGTCCCCCTAAAATTCAAATGTGGACGTCCTGGCTCCCTGTGTGACTGTATTCGGAGACAGGACTTTTACAGTGTGGCTCAGGTGACTGAGGTCACACGAGCTGGACCCTGATCCGACGTGACTGGTGCTCTCTTGAGAAGAGGAGGAGAGTGAGAACACAGTGAGCAGGCGGCCGTCCACACGGTGCGGAGAGAGTCCTCATCAGAAGTCACCACTGCCGGGCCTTGCTCCTGGACTCTCAGCCTCCAGAACTCAGCAAACAAATCTCTGCTAAGGCCCGCCATCCGGGACGCTTTGTTCCTCACCACTCACTGCCTGACACAAGTCCTAAGTGTGATCAAAGCCCCGGTGCGACCACCATATGCCTCAGGGAATCTAGAAATAGGCAACGCGTCCAGGTTAGAACTCCCACAACCACAGAAATGATCGTATTGAATTTCCATACCTGGGGTCATAAAGCATGCCCTTGGCCTCTCACCTCTATTGCTGGTTGACATCCCGAGCCACGTGGACAAGAAATCGTAAGGAAGAGGACATTTGCACTCTGTGTTCTCAGCTGTCCCTGTGACGTCATCACCGTCTTTGCACGCCCCCCCCCCCCCCCGCAGCTCCGCCCGAACCTCTCCCGTGAGCTCCAACAGGCGCCGAGTAACAGCCGCTCCTCCCCAGCACTTAGCGCACGCCGGGTGGGCAGTGCCGACTTCGCATGGACACTGGCTCTTGGAAGCCTGCCATGAGCTGGGAGGAAGAGGCTTGGGGTGCTCCAGTCCGGGCCCGAGACGCCAGTGGGGGCGTCTGTCCCTAGAGCCCTCGCTGACCACCGGTGCAGTAGAACCAACACCCGCCGTCTCACCCCAGTGCCCCACGGGGCCTTCAGGCACAGCCGGTATCAACGCCTCCCCCTTCTCCTCACACCAGATCAGACCGACCCGCTGTCCGTTTCAAACGGTTACCTGGACTCTACAGCTCAGGGCTCCGTGTCGCTCGCCCTGCTTCCCTGCGGGGATACAAAGGAAGCCTCCAGAATGTGCCGGCCAGGACCGGACCGTTAACACTGATGTGTTACCAGAGAAGGGCGAGAAGCTCCTTCGACAGCAGCCAGTCAGCCTCCTGCCCCGTAACCCTGTCTGAGGGTGGAGGTGGCGGGTGTGGCTTTTCTACAACCACAGGCAACCTTCACAGCTTACAACCACACTCCCCGTCTCGCCGCCTCCCTGGGTCAGGAGTCCAGCGCGGTTCAGCTGGGTCTCCCCATACGGGTCCCCTAAGTCTACGGTTAGGATGTTGGTCCCACGGGGTTCTCTTGGAGCTTAGGATCTGCTGTTGGGCTCGGTCAGGTTTTGTAAGAATGTAAGTGCTTGTGGTTACCAGACTGAGGTCCTCGGCTTCTGGAAGCAGCTCTCTTCTCTTCTCCCTTCTCTTCTCTCTTCTCTTCTCTCTTTTCTACTCTCTTCTCCAAAGCTCTCTCTTCATTCACCGCTGGGCTACTCACCTCTTTGAGTCCCTCTGAAGAGTCTTGTCCGTGTTGAGTCGCTGCTTCCCTGGGAGGCCCAGACTCTCAAGGGCTCACCTGATTAGGTCCAGCCCTGCCTGATAATCTCCCTTTTGATGACCTCCAGCCCAGTGATTAGACTTCAAACCCATCTATAAAACTCCTTCCCCTTTTCCTTATCCCTCAGCATCCCACTCGCAGGTCCCACTCGCACTCACAGGGGGGAGTGCACAGGCCCTTTGCTCCAGAGGGTGGGCACTCAGCCCCGTTTTAGAATTCTGCTTTGCAGTCCGTTGAAAGCAGAAAGCAGAAGCTTTGGCCTTGGACCTAGGAAGACATGGGCATCTTTACTTAAAAGATACCTCGAGATAAGCTCTGGGCCCCCACCTCCCAGAATGGCTGAGTGCACAACAAGGATGCTGGCTATCAAATCCATGGTCACCAAACTCCATCAGCATCGATTTCCGGAGCGCTGGCTCCTGGCCAGGCACTGTGCCAGTGCCCTTTAAGGACATCCTGAGGCCTCCCTCACCCTAACCTCACCACAGGATAGCTTCCGGGGTAAGAGGATTCTGCAAGGAAGGGCCAGGCCAGCCCACGCCTCTTCTTTCATAGCAGTGCTTCATTAGACAGACTCATTAAAAGGCCTAGGAAGTAAAGAATGCATTTGTTATGCTTCTCTCTGCTCAGGGAGGGAAGGTGCGAGGCTGTTCTGTGGATGGTCATCATCATCCCTTCATGGGCTAGTGTGGGGCTCATCCTAGAATGAGGTGGTTGGGAAGGACCAAGCCCTGAGGACTTGGAGCCTAAGCAGAAGCGGCACCTGAAGAAGCCAGCTGCAGACAGGAGGTGGTCCTTTCCATCTCCCCCAAGACCAGCCCCAATGCCTCAGGGCAAGGATTCCTTGAATACAAGGGTCAACAAGCATTTACTGTAAAAGATCAGATAGTAAATATCTTAGGCTTTGCGGGTCACACAGTCTCTGTTGCAACCCATCAGATCTGCTACAGTGGTGAGAAAGCAGCCACAGATTGCATGCAAGCAAATGGATGTGACTGTGTTTCCATAAGACTTTATTCATAGAAACAGGTGGCAGGCTGGATCTGGCCCTCAGGCTGGAATTCGCTAAGCCCTGCTCTGGTTGGCCAGCCCAGAGAGAGCAGGGCAAGGTAGAGGGGGTGTGTGGGTGACTCCTGTTTTTCTCCTTTGGGGATGCCACTACCACACGAGTCCTCCCCCTTCATTCTCAGCCACCAGCTAAGCCCCGTCCCCATCACGTCTTTCTGGGAGCGGTGGCCCGAGTGGTGCCCCCTCCCCACAACCCATGTTCTCCTGCAACCTCAGAATGTGACTGTATCTGGAAATAGGATCTTGGCAGAGGTCAACAGTTAAGAATATCAGGATGAAATCATCCTGGATTTAGGGTGGGCCTTAATTCCCATGACTGGGGCCCTTTTCTGAAGATGAGAGAACACAGACACGCAGAGAAGAGGTCACTTAGAGACAGAGGCAGTGGTGAGGGGGATGTGACCACAAGCCAAAGGCACCAGCAGCCTCTGGGAGTTTCCGCAAGAGCCTTGGGGAGAACTAGGAGACTAGGTCTCTGTTGTTTTAAGCAGCCCAGCCACTGACCATTGTCACAGCAGCCATAAGATGCCAATCCTGCTAGGCCCTGCTGTCAACAGCCCGGGAAGCAGAGTAGCCGCCATGGCATCCTCACTCCTGCTCCTACACTGGGGTTCCTGTCACTGACAGGGATGCCTTCCCCTGGACCCACTGAGGGCAGACTGCTTCACACTGCCCCTGCACCTTGGCACTCCCCTTCCATACTTGGAGCCATCAGACACCTGGAGCATCTTGAAACCTGCTTTTGCTTCCACTCTGGGTTGGGTGTGGGCTACCTTCATGCCCCTATACGCTCCTGCTCTCCCTGGGGACCCGCCCATGGGGACAGCACCTTCTCTGCACACATTTCCTTAACCCCCTGGCTCATCCCACCGTAAAACCCAACCCAGTCTACGACAGCATCTCCTAAACTCCTGGCGTCCCCATTTCCCCCATGACTCTTCCACATCTGTGCCCAACTGAGCTTTTATCTTTTGGTATTCTTTTAAGAAACCAAATCATGTTTAATTCACCTTTATCTTGAGAATAAGAATGCTTTATCTCATCACAATAAGTGGGTGATCTGAATCATCTTTTAAGCTAAAACTGTCTCTGCTAACAAGAGTGAAGCCATGTTATTAGAATTATAGCTAGATGTTATTGTCAGTTTCAAAAGGGGATTAGCCCGTTGGAGCTCTTGTCTTTGTCACTATCAGAAGGATTTAAAGAGAACCCGAGGGGAGACCACTTTCTTACCATGTGCTTCGGTGCTGCCTCACGCTGAGCTGTGTTCCCCCGGGGGCTGGCCCCCCGACGGCAGAGGGGCCCCACTTGCCGGCGCCCGTGGCTTGAGGGCCTTGCTTGTGCCTCCCATGCTTCCTTCCAGCTTCTAATCTCCTGTGAGGCTCAAGGCTGGTATTTTCACATGTTCTCACTAAATATCTGTAGACTACATGGATGTGTAAGAAGCAGAGAAACACAAAATTCTAGGGCTGATCAGAAAATACATGTGTCCTATTTATCAGCATTGGCAGAGAGGGATCTTCACCCCAAAGCAGACTGAAATCGTTCCCGCCATGTTCAGGCAGGACCTTGACCAACTCCTGGACAGGCCCCTCCAGTGAGCTGTGTCCTGCTAGATCTAGAAGCAGATTCACGCAGTAAAGGACATCATTCCTCACTTGGTTCTCTACCCACCCCATTCCTGCCTGGGGGAACAAGGGAAAGGACGGCAAATACCCTTATTTTTATATTTAACTGCAAAGCAAGTCCAAAATGAAATTTTGGGGGCCCAAACAGGCACACCAGCCTGGGTTTGATGCCATAAGATCATCATAGGGTCACCCGGGCAGATGGGGCTGGAATCTTTGCAAGGAACACCAGGTCTGTGGCAGCTGCTGGCAGAATGCCAAGGCACTGAAGGATTTGTGCTAAAACCTCTCTTCTCACCCACTTCAGCAGAGCACCCAGGCACTCAGCCCAAAGCCTCCCTTTCACGTGCATGGTGGGGAGGGGGAGGGAGGCCTTCTACGCAAAGGAAAATTATTCTTGTAATTGCACTGGGAGTCTCATATCTTCCTCTTCACTCTTTAGTACATCAGTAGCCATTTGGAACCTGGGCCTAGCCACACACACAAGGTGCCTGTGTATCCTGTTGCCGCCTCTTCCTGTCCCGTTCACCGTGGGCACACGCACTGCTCACAGGTGATCTGGTTTCCCCGGTTAGGGATGGTGGCTCCCAGTGCAGGAGACCGAGGATGGATGGGTGGCCTAGGACCGACCTTTCTTGTCAAATGGTGACGACTCTGTTTGCATATGGATCTTTTTGCAGGAAACAAGTAGACTTCATTTTATTTTGTGGTCGCTTTTGGTTCAAAGCAAAACAAAACAAGAACGTGATGGGCCCAGCCCTGTGGAATGGGAATCAAGAGACAGAGCTTTGGTTCTGGACCTCCCCCTACCTGCCTGAGAAGCTCTGGGCACCACAGTTAGTAGCTTGAATTTGCCGTTCCTTTATCCAAACATAAATGATGAACTGTTGAAGGTGAGGAGGGTTAGTGAAAACTCCACAATTCTACGTCCAGGCTTGCCGTCAAGCCCAGCAGAGATGGCAGGTGAATGAAGGCAACCCACAGAATGTGGGCAGCTGCCTACAGGCGCACAAAAGGATCACGTGATGGGAAACAGAACTACCCACTCTCCGTGCCCGAGAGCTCACCTACTTGTTTCTCCTTGTGGAAGGGACCCTTCGGCCATATCGGAAATGGAGCATTCGGTACAATAAATTTTTATGGAGCCCCACTCTCTATCACCGCTGTTCTCGGTGCCCGTCTGTTCGAGCGAAGGTGCTTCTCCTAGTGTAGAACCACAAAATTAACAAGGAACAAAAGCGGCACATCTCATATTGAGGAAGCTGGTGAGTACTAGGGAAAAACAGAGCAGTAAATCCAGGTAGGGCAGATTGAGAAGGCAGGGTGCTGGGATGGGGGCTCTGTAAGTAGATGATCAGGGTGAGGGTCACAAGAATGAGACTTTAGTCAAAGGACGTTGAGTGAGCCATGTGGACATCTGCAGGAACAGTATTCCAAGCAGAGCTTGTAGCCCCTGCCATGGCCCTGGGCCAGAGCCAGAGCATGTCCCGGGATGTCCGGGGCAAGGAGAGGACCTAGAAGGACATGTGTGAAAGTTAATTTTTGGTATCAGCTTGGCTGAGCCACAGCAAGCAAATATGAGACCAAACTTTATTCTAGATGTCTCTGTGATGATCTTTGTGGATGAGAACGAATTTTGAGTAAAGCAGATTGCCCTCAGTTGTGTGTGTGGGTCCCATCCAGTCACAAGGACATCAGGACCCGTCTCCTGTTCCACTCCGGACCTTCCTCACCAGGACATCAGGACCCGTCTCCTGTCCCACTCCGGACCTTCCTCACCAGGACGTCAGGACCCGTCTCCTGTCCCACTCCGGACCTTCCTCACCAGGACATCAGGACCCGTCTCCTGTCCCACTCCGGACCTTCCTCACCATGCCTGCCCAGGGAAGGAAAAGAATTACTTTCATTAGGAGACATGAACCCACCTGTGTTAGAAGAGGGCCTCACTTGAGGACAGTGCTGCCTCCCCACCCTACCCCTGGACACAAACACTGTTCCTGCCACGTGATCCCAGCTTCTGACCACAGGCCAGAGCAGAGGGATCCGATTCAGAGAGGAGATCTGCAGGATGCCTTCAGCCACGCGGGTCCTCTAGGACATGAGTCTGGACGGCTGCGCCCTCCCCCCCATTTGGGACCCTCACCCCTCCTGCCAGGGGCAGCTCAGCCCCCCCAGGACCTCCCACCCCATCGAACCTCCACTCCCCGCAGTGGCCCGGACACAAACAGACTTGAGTTTTCACTTGACTGAAGTCAGTTACTGCTCAGCACTGGCTTGTGTTTTGTAATTATTTCAGCTTCAAGGAATCTAGTGTGTTGGAAATCTGATGTGCTAAACTGATTTAGAAAACAAATCTTGTCACCAACTCATGGCTCTGTTCCTGACTTCACTAATGCTCAGAGTCTCGCATCAAATAAGCATCGATCCACTAACCACGTTACAACGCCCAATACGAACACATAGTTATGGGAAATAAAAGCAGGAAAATATTTCTCTAATGACGAGAGAATGTCTCAAAATGAAAACACGGTTCTCCTGTCTACATGAAGTGAAACACCCTGACCACACAGCAGCAAGCAGGTAGGACGCCTGCCGTCCTCTGTCTTTTCGGTTACTCAAGACTGGGCAGTGATTTTAATTTTAATAACATTTTAATTCCCCAAATTTTAATATGAATTTTAAGAACATGAACAAGAGGAGGATCAGTAATAGGGGAGTTTCATATCTTAGTTGGTTATTTGTTTTTCTTTTAACATCTTAAGTCTTAAAACATCCTACGAGTGAAACCGCGGAAAAATTTTTATCTCTCATTCGCATGAAACAACAGACCACAGCCTTAAAATTAAAATAACAAAAACACTCAAGTAACTCTTGATGTTATTAAATGTAAAACAAATATTTGACTGTTACTTTTTGGGCCAACATTTTTTACATATTTGTGGAAACATCGAGGGAAAACTATATCCCATGCAGGAGAAAAATAAGATGGAGCTAGGAGCATTTTAATTGACAGTCTCTTAACCAAATTACTTCTTTATGCAGTTTTCTCCCACGGATAAGCCACTGCATTTTTCAGAGCAAAATGGCCCTGGCACTTGGTAGTGTTCTTTGGCGCTTCCTACAACTGCCCACAAATAAAAAGTAGGGGAATTCCTTGGTTAAGACCGACCTCAAAGCCCACAAGTTCATCTGTGGTAAACAAGAAAACTTTTGTCCCTTGCAGGGCAAAGATTCTCTGGTCCCCTCATGACCTCCTGGTGCAGCCAGCATCCCACCAGAGACACAAAGCAGCTCTCCCACCCGCCTACTCCAAGGCCTGGACTTTCTGAAGACAATTTTAGGAAGAGGGCAGCCCTGATGACATGTCCCAAAGTGACCTGCAACTTCAGAGCAGAACCCGCCGTGTAACTGCCATGACCAGCCAGCCACAGCGGCAGAGCCCATTTGAACCTTTTCCCCAGGACAAATTCTAAGCTCTGGGACGTGGGAATCCACACAAGGAATCTCTTTCTGGTTTTTATACCTCCATCGATGGGGACTTCTATGACACCCGAGGTTTTCAGAGTATGTCACTGTCCTGCATTCAGAGATCTGTGGACTCCAATCAGTCAGCACAGAACCTGGCAGTGTAGACGCTCAATAAAGTGGCAGAATGAATGAGCATCTGGTAAGACTTGCCTACTAAGATGCACACATTTGGACAAACCAGGGTAATATCAAATCATTAATGGATTTGTTCCCCATGTCTGGTTATTTTAAAAGATGGGAATTAAGCTCTTTTTAAATTGATAATTGCTTCTCCCCCAAAGAAGATTTAAGTTGACTATAATCATCAATTTACCAAGAATCAAAGATCTACCAAGGCCCTCATTAGGAATAGAAAAAAATGTCAATTTCTTTTAGTTTATTTTTGATGATGAGAACACTGAATTCTGTTAGTCAAGTAGCTCTCATACAGATCTAGCAATAAATGAATGGGTCAGGTCTTTGAAAGGTTTGCTCACATTCTAGTAATAAATAGTGATTAGGGAGACTAGTTGGACACCAATGAGGGAACGGTTTTAGCCAACCATTAATATGATGCT
>ML110482.1:24372-39760 GCA_003697995.1 Taxidea taxus jeffersonii
GGCTGCCTTCGGCTCAGGTCATGATCCCAGCATCCTGGGATGGAGTCCCGCATCGGGCTCCTTGCTCAGCAGGGAGCCTGCTTCTGCCTCTGCCTCTGCCTCTGCCTACCACTCTGCCTGTGCTCGCTCACTCTCTCTCTCTCTAACAAATAAATAAATAAAATCTTAAAAAATAAAAAACCAGGATGGTACCATTTGGAGTCAATGCCTCACCTCCAAATGCAGGAGCTACAGAATCTTAGCTCCTCTCCAGACTGGGACTCTTCTCTGTCTGACCTGGAGCATTTGCCATTACTTGAGGTGATTGATCTGTGGTTGGAAATTGAATTTTATTCAGTTTCAGGAAACTGAATTTTATTCAGAAATTCTCTGAGTTGCAGTAGTCTGATGCCCTTTTTTCCCACCAGTCAATTCATTTTCCCAGAGCCCCAGGATACCATTGACTAATAGTTATTATGCCCTCATGCAGCATCTGTATCTTCAGGAAGCTTACATCCTAAAACAGGTGGCAAGGCAGACAAATGGAATGAAGAAATTGTGTAGTTGGGAGATTAGAAATGTTGAGTCTATCTTTAGCTAGCTAGTATGAGTGTTCTCTGCACTTGAGGCAAGTATTATGATAAAAACAAATCTGGAAAACAATATTATGCTGTTGTTATTCCTGTCATTCAAATGCCTGCTAGAACTAAGCTTTTTTTTTTATTTTATTTTTAAATATTCAGGCTTAGAGTTTACTTGTTTCAGACAATAATCTCCACTGACTTCAGTAAAATATCCCTAACCAGTTAAGGCACAGCTGGCCGATCGTCTCCTCTCGTGCTGTTGGATTCAGCCAACAAGTCAATTATCTCTTCAGCAGATGTTTTGACTCTATGGACCAACAAGAACTTTATAGCCTGTATGCTACACAAGCCGCACACCCACACACACTCACTCACTCACACTCCTGATTGCACTGTTACTGGAAATTACCTCAAGATTGTGTAAGATTTATAGACAAATATCCCAACCTCACTTTGCCAGAGTCAGGATGGCGTTCTCCTGAGATCTTTCGGGCTTCTCTTGTGGCTCTCCTGGGAGCCCCGTGGTAATTACACACCACAATTACCATGTGTATCTTCACTGTGGTATGGCTGGAATCAAAATTCCTCCTCTATGCCTGTCAGAGCAAAGAGCCGAGAATCTCTCTGAAGATCAGCACTTAGCTGGTAACCTCAAAGTTCTGAATTTCTTCCACATGACAGTACGGGACGCTCTTCTTTCTTATTGAAAGGCCACATGACAGATTGGGTTAGGCAAATAGAGCTCTTCAAAAGAAGTGTCTATGTTTTGTCATTGTGCCAGCATCTTATGTTAAATATTCTTCTCATAGAATTTCCCACTATTAATATTATCCTTGTGGAGAATATTCAAGGGTCACATAAGAGAGGTTGGTTTTCAAAGACATTCCATATTCTACAGGAATAATAGCTCTGTTCTTAGGAGGCTCTGCTTGCTTGGGGCCTGGTTGGCAGATCTCAAGAGGAGAGCTGGGGTCTGTCGATTTGAGGGAAACGTCATTTC
This sequence comes from Taxidea taxus jeffersonii, assembly GCA_003697995.1. Classification (NCBI taxonomy): domain Eukaryota; kingdom Metazoa; phylum Chordata; class Mammalia; order Carnivora; family Mustelidae; genus Taxidea; species Taxidea taxus. The sequence goes on from ML110482.1 coordinate 25,936, forward strand.
AGAAGGTGGCTGGGCAGTGAGAAGTTGAGCTGAAGCCTCTCCTGCTGAGTTTGTGTGAGAAAACACTGTGGGAGCAGAATTATGATGGAGAAAGGATTTGGTTACCTCAGCCTGACAGAGGCTTTGGCCAGCGTGCTGAGTCCAAACATGGCTGTGATTACCTGGTCTCTTTGGCCATCCCTCATGGACCAGTCAGGGTTCTTCAGAGAACCAGAACCAATAGGAAGAGTGTGTGTGTGTGTGTGCGTGTGTGTGCATGTGTGCATGCATGTATGCATGTAGAGAAAGGTTTATTTTAAGGAATTGGCTCGTGTAATTGTGAGAGCTGGTGAGTCTGATATCCATAGTTGATAGCCTGGAAACTCAGGCAAGATTTCTTATATCATAGTTTTGAGGCAAATCCCTCTTCTCTTGGAGAACACAGGCATTTTGCTCTCAAGATTTCTGATGGACTGGATGAGGCCCAGCCACATTGCCAAGGATAATTTCCTTTATTTAAATCCATTGATTATTAATAAAATGTCTTTATAGCAACACTTAGACTACTGTTTGAGGAAATAATTGGGCACCGTATCTTGGCCATGTTGACACATAAAATTTAACGACCACACCAGACAAGGCTTGAGGTTTCCAAATATTGACATAGCTTTCCCTGTCACCTCTCTTCATACCTTTATGGTGTGACCCCCCCAAGTCTCTCCCCAAAGCCTTTATCTCTTCTTGGTGTGGCCCTGGGTTTCTCCCAGAAGTCACAGGTCACCTGCTCTCCATTTCACCTCATCTTTCTGGGCTGGGGTAGGGTGAGGGGCACGGTCCACCATGCTGCCTGCCCCTTCCCTTCCACACTGTGCATCCCATAGCCATTACCCCCAAATTCCTCCCCTCCATCAGGGAGGGACCAGGGATCAGGGGGCCAGGTTCAGCTCTCATCAGCAAGACTGGCTCAGAAATCAGCACAGCTGTTGGAGGCAAGAATAGATCAGAGGCCCAGGAGATGAGAGAACAGCCCAGGACACCAGGAGGGCCAGAGTGGGATGGAAAAGGCAGAGGGGAGGAGGGAGCTTCTGGCAGAATGAGGAAGGTTCCTGGTTGTTCTGAGAGACTCCGAGCACATAAGCTGCTTCTCAGGGAGCTCCCCCCCACCTGCGTGGTGTACCCCTCCCATTGGACAGACCACCCAGTGCGTTCATCCATCCATTGTCTATATCCAAGAGAATTCCTTAACAGAAGAAGTGAATGTTTGCGTAAGCTTCTCTAAAGCAATGGAGAAATGAAGTATGGGGAGAAATGGAAATCCTGAACTGACACGGGTGCCCCAGCCCTCCTCTTCAGCTACTGAGCTACTGAAACACTGACGTTTAGCCTGTGGGAGCCACAGAAAAGCCACGTTCACACACTGGGTAGTGGGCAAGGCCAGGCAGAAACCCTGTCAGGGCTCGTTTGCTTGCCTGCATTGAGGACCGGACCCCGCAGCCTGGAGACAGTCAGTGACCGATCTCCAAACCCAGGCCAGTAGTTAAGGTCTTCAAGTTTTGCCACTTCATGGGGCAGCTTAGGAAGGAGCTGAGCATGTGCGATGCAGGACACAGTGGTTCACAGGTAGATGGAAGGTTTCATCAGCCCCATCATTTCAGACACGGGAGGAGGCCCTCACCCAGGGCACAGGGGTGGGATCAGGACTAGAGACTCCATTGTATTTCTGAACCTAAAATCAAGACGCAAGCTGAGTAACAGATCATCGGGCAGGAAGATGCTCTAGTTTTTTACAGATTTTGAATTAACCTGAATCTCAAACAATTCTCTTGTATACAACTTGCCTGTAAAACAGTGCATATCCGCACACATATCTGAAGAGGTACCAAGAGGAAAGCTCCTGCCCTGGGCCACCGAGCTGATGAGAACGGCAAGCCCAGCACACCCGCCTGGAGGAAGAACTAGGCTTTATGCTACCCACCGGAGAACAAATACTCCTTCCATCCGGTAAAGGAGTTTTTCCTATTCGCAAAGGCTTTTCCATCACTGAAGCACAATTGTATTCTTGCAGGATCTTTGTCTACGTTGCAAAAATTCCAGCTTCTTACTTAGCCTATTTGTATACTCCACGGGGTGGCCTTCCCTTCCTAGTCGCAGTGTAGTCTGGTGGTCTCGTTTAAATTGGAAAGGGAGGGGAGGTAAGGCCATGCCAAGTTTAAGAAGATATAAAAGGAGGGTAATAAATTATTACCAGGTGTTAGCACCAAACCAAAAGCAGGAAAGTTTATGATAATGATCAGAGCAACTGGGAAAACTGCACAGATTCATGTTGTTGACTTGCATTTTACGAATCGGGTAGAAGTTCAGGGAAATCAAGAAAAGCCAATTAGAGAGGGATTTTTTTCAAATTATTATCAGGCACTGGAAGAGCCTTTAAAAGGGGATGGGAACTCTACTACCCTGAGCCTGAGACAGGCTGGCACAGCTTCCCCGGGAGGCCCAGGCACGAAGGAGAGCGGCCTCCACCAGGTAGGGGGTGGGCAGAGCTGGGCTGGCCCCCACCTCCTCTGAAAGGGTTTTGGAAGCAAACATCAAGCCTGTGTTCTTTGCCAGGATATGTTTTGGAGCAATGGTGGTTGGAACCATTTCCGAATGTTCTGGGAAGCAGAATTGTGCCGTTTCTCCAACACGGGAACAGCATTCATCCATGAGCTGCTGGAAGGAACGAGTGCAAAGAGAGGAGGCGTGGAAGGCAAGGAGGCAGGAGACAGCTCTGCCGACATCAGGAGGAGGAGAGGAGAGAAAGGTCAAGAAAGGGAGGCGGGTCTGGTTGGCACCATCCCATCACACTGGAATTGAAAATAGCAGGAAATCCAAAAATGCTGTATCATCCAAAAAGCTCTTCTATTTGGCCATGAAAAACATCGTGGGATTCCCAGCAGCAGGCTCCACACCGAATTGTATTTTTGGTTGTTCATATTTGAATGAACATTTCTCGAGAAGAGGCCAATGCTCAGCTCCAGGAGAAGACTCCAGCCCACTGGGGAGCCAGGCCCTCCCCAACCTAAGTCAGAGCTCTTAGGAGTCACGCCCAGAATGAAAGGAAGAGCCCCAGGCAGGGAGCAGGAGCACTGCCATCACAGAGGCTTCCATCACAGCCCCCGGGCCCGGCCTCTGGCACGGGTCCCCAGCGCATCCCTGTGAAATTCAAGGGCCCTGAAACACAGCAGGGACAGACTCACCCAAATCCAGGGCTGTCGTCCGGCCAGGCTGGTGGTGGCTGGCAGTCCCCATCCCCCCTGGGGTGGATTGTTTGGCATTAAAAGTAGGTGAAGGGACGCCTGGGTGGCTCAGTTGGTTAAGCCGCTGCCTTCGGCTCAGGTCATGATCCCAGGGTCCTGGGATCGAGTCCCACATCGGGCTCCTTGCTCAACGGGGAGCCTGCTTCTCCCTCTGCCTCTGCCTGCCTCTCTGTCTGCCTGTGCTCGCTCCCGCTCTCTCTCTGACAAATAAATAAATAAATAAAAAGAAAAAGTAGGTGAATATCTTGCTTAAGGGGGACACAAAACTCATTCCTGGGTCTGGAAAAACGAAGGCAGGGCCACTGGGTTTTTCCTGTGCATCTAGGCCAACGTTGCAGGTGGGGAGTCGGGGCCCTCCCACCTCAGTGAACATACACTTCTGTGGCCGCAGGAAACCCAAGCAGCCTGCCTGGCCCCGGCTGGGTGGCCCCCACGGCTTCGCTCCGCCCTCCACAGAGGGAGGCTCACGGTGATGCCGGTGATGCCGGCCTGCCCCGACTGACTCTCCTGACTCTCCACACCAGGGACAGTGTCAGCTCATGTGTCCTCAGAGCAGTCCTATGGGGCAGGTACTGGAGCTCCGAATGGGCCCTGTGGAAGGAGCCATTCCTTCCAGTGGTGCTGGCCGGCCTGTGGAACGTGGGGTGTTCATTCCCAACACCCACCAAGGAAGCGGGGCAGGAGCAGGATTGGGCAGAGTGCTAGAAAAAGCCTGGGTCATCTCAGCAAGGGGTCTCAGAGCAAATGTGGCCCCACAGAGCTGTCCCATGTCAGCAGGAACCGGCTAGACCCTGGGACCTCCCTTGCTTGCTGGTTTGCTCTCTCGCCAGATGCTGCTCCTGGGAGGGGCGTGGGCTGCACTGTGTGGGAGCCCACGGTGGGCGGCTGCACCCCCACATCGCTAGGCAGCAGGTCCTTCCTCAAAGGGAGTTCTGGGAGATGCATACCCACAGGCAGCATGCTGGAATCACCCTCATCCTTCACGTGGGAAAACAGAGACTCAGAAAGAGTAGCCAAGGTTCCCTGGGCTGCCCAGCTACTTGGTGAGACGCTTCAGCCCCAGGCTGGCAGGCTCAGGGTTGAGAGCTGGGGTCCCTTCCTCCATGCTCTGCTACCCCACCGCTGCAGTGCGAGTCAATGAAATAGTATCTTTATTCACAATAGCCAGCTTATGGAAATACCCTAAGAGTCCATCAACAGATGACTGGATAAAAAGATTATACATAAAACATAAAATGTGTGTGTGTGTGTGTGTGTGTGTGTGCGTGTGCATGCACATGATTCACCCATGTGAAAGGACATTCTGCCATTTATGTGGACCTCAAAGGCATGATAAGTGAAATAAGCCAGGCAGAGAAAGAAAATCCTGTATCGTCTCCTTATATGCAGAATCCAAAAAAGTATATCCCTAGAGACAGAGTCTGGAATAGTAGTTACCAGGGACTGAGGATTGGAGGAAATGGGGAGATGTTGGGAAGAGTAACAAACCTCCAGTTACAAAAAAAAAAAATTAAAAATAAAACCCTAGGATAGTGTCTGTTAGATGTTTAACCACACACCTTGTCAATATGATCAGTCAACACTACCTGTGTGCATGTGCTTGTCATGATCTAAGCATCACAAATGATGACTTGTGTCCTGGACTGGCTGCATGAGGGACAGCAAAATGCTGCATGAAGAACACAGCACAGGAAGGTAAGGGTTGGCTTTGTCCCAGGTCCGCTGGCAACTGAAGGTGAGAATCTGGATCCCCTGTTTAACTGTGTAAAAACTGAAAAGGCTGGACTTGGTGACCCCCAAAGACACTACCAGCCGTAACATCCAGGGTGCTTTAGTCTTGTCACTGCCCTCAAAGCCACACTTGGCTTTGGCCTTGCGGCCCAGCAGGGCTTCATGAGGAACTGGAAGTGTTACCCCAAGGGGACGCAGATCCCCTGGTGAGGGTTGTGGAGCCTGGGACAATGGCTCATGGGCCTCTCTGCACTCTCCCTACTTGGATACAGGGTGAAGGGGCCATCATGGTGTAGAGCACAAAGCAGAGGGGCAGGAGGATGATGTACGGAGGTGCTTCAGGACTTGAAAGTCATCCACGCCATCCCTAGCAAGGTCTGCCCCAACAGTTGAAATGTGGCTGTCAGCACCCCCACTGAGACAGGGAAGACACAAAAGGTAAGAAAAGCCTCTTCACCTATTGTGAGTCTAGATTTGCCTCACCCAGCACTGGAAGAAATTGCCTGTGGCATCCCAGAGCCGCCGTGGGTGCACCTGAGAAATAATGGAGAGTAAGAAATGTGCCCGAAACAGAGGGAAATGTCTCCTTTCCTAAAGAAGAAAGAACCAATCCCCAAAACTACGTGCTGGCAAACTGAATATTGCTGCCAGGATAAATTCCTAGCCGGCTGGTGAAGTCCAGTCCGGGAGCACACAGGAGAGGGGCAAACAGTGATTCCCGGAGCCATCCCGGGATCTCTGAGTTAGTGCACCAACAATCAACACCAGCACCTGTTCTCCTTGCTTCCTGTTCTGAACGAGAAGGCAAGGTGGTAACACTAAATGACCTTGATTTTGGAGAAAACACTTGTCTCTGGAGGGTGCCAGGAGGCTTAGGGTTAGGCTGCAAATGCCAGAAATACAGTTCTCCGGGGACCCAGGCAAGCCTCGCGTCATTCAGGACGAAGGGACGGGAAGAGAATTAGCGTGTGCTGAACCTCTATAATGCACCAGGTGAGGTTAGGCTCATGATTCTTACCCACTGTCCCCACTCCTGCAGGTGCCATTTTATCAGACAGGTATTGTGTCTGTGTTACAGATTTGAGCATCAAGACTCTGAAAGGCTAAGACCTTGACCTTGCAACCAAAGGTGGTAGAACTGAGGATATAATGATGACCATACACCAGAGATGAGAATCCAAGTTGGGTTAGGAAACAAGAGAAATAGAGGACCAAGCCAGGGTGCCTGGTAGCCTGGGATATGGGACCAAGGTACCCCCATTAGGTGGGCAAAGAAGAGCCCTGGGAGAATCCTTGAGATGGGGCTTTGGCTCACAGTGGGTGTGGTTGTGTTCCCTCTCGCAGGCCAATGAGAGATTGGGAGATTTTACTCTGCTTACCTGGCCAAGGATAGAGAAAATAGGAAGCAATTATTACCCCCATTTTACAGGTAAGAAAACAATGTTAGAGAAGGTAAGTAAGCAGTGTACCCAAGTTCAAACAGGGAATTCTGAGTTTAAAGCCGACATCTCCTGTGCCCTCATTAAGAAAATTGGAATTATTGTCCATGCTCCCCTTACCTTGGGGCATCGTATTAAGGATCGGCTGCTGTGTATCTCTCTGAACAAGATGCGGGAATGGGAGCTGGTGCACAGCAGAGCAAAGCAGACCCATAACCGATGCACGGAGCTGATCAATAAGTCAGTTTCTGCCTAGAAGAGAACCTTGGAGCAGTGCCGGCTGTACAGCTTTGCACTTGACCTGACCTCGAGCGTCGTTGCCCAGATGCTCGAAACACCGAGTTTGTAGGCCAAACAGTACGGGAAGGCACGTTGTGCAATCGCGCTCGATACAGCGCCGGGCTCAGGAAGAGCAAAGCCAGGCTGAATGACACGAGACCAAATAAAATGCAATGGGACGCATGGAAGCTCCATGTTTAGGTTTTAAAAAATCAATTATACAAGCACTAGATGGGAGAGACGTGGGTTTACAAATGTTTGCATGAAAAAGCAGGAAGGGTTCATGATCACGGTGCAACACGGCTCCGTGGCAAGGAAGCCAGAGGACGGGTCCGACTACATCTAGCTTCCGAGGGCAGGGCTGTGGACGCAGGGGCGGGGCGTGCCACAACGTGCATTTTCAGGGAAAAACCACCACCGCAATGGGATTCCCAGGCAGGGGACCAAGCCAATGGTCAGCCTAGAGCTACAGACATTTGAGGACCAGTGGGTGAAATGGGTTGGTGAATGTAAAGCCGAGATGTAGAGAAGGTCATGACCGTTGTCTCCATACGGACAAAGAGACAGATCTGTGCTGGCCAAACACACAAGGGGCCAGCGGGCCGAGCTTTCAGAGCACTTCAATGCGAGGAGGACTTTTCTGACATGGAACACTGTCCCACAAGGCTGAGAATCCCCAGGCCTGGAGATGCGGTGTGCTGTGAGCAGTGCGGTAGGCAATCCTGAAGAGGGACCCAAGCTGCAGGTTTAAGCAAGATCCCTGGAGCCCCAGGGGTTCTACAAGGGTTCCATGGCTCCTCCTTTAGGGGTGTGGCAGGGGGACCAGTAGCCCGAGGGCGGGGCTTCAGGTGTCCGCCTCTCCCCACAAAGGCAGCCCTTCTCCAACCCTTTTCCACACTGGGCCTCATCTCAGGTTTCATGGGAGCAAAGCTTCTCTGGCTACAGATAAAGTTTGGCAACCACCGCTCTGGATGGCCAGGAAGCCCAGCCAGCTCCCAGATCTGACCTTCCTCCAGCCGCTCACAGTCAGCACGGGCCCCAGGGGGACGTTTAGAGCGCAGACCTTGCCCCAGCAAAGGAGAAGCAGCAAGGGGAAGGGGAACCGCAGTGTTTGGGGAAGTCCGGCATCAAGACCATAGACATCCTCACTGCAGCGGTCACTTGCCAAGCATTTGTGGGGTCAGGTATAATTTGGGAAAATGACTTGATGACTGGGAATACTAGAGGCCAGAGACACGCTCCTCTTGTGAGTCTGCTGGCCTTGTTGATTTATCTGGGCTTTTTTGTTTGTTTGTTTACACTCATAGAAACAGCCCCATGGTGACGTGGGGAGGAAGAGGACTTCACCATGAGTTGACCCTGGGACTTGTGTTTCGTTTTGGTGTTTGACCTCCCGCTGACACTCACAACTCAGGTGAAGTGACACCAGGACCCCAACTCCGCGCTGCCCGGAGAGTGGGAACAGTGGGGTCCCAGAAGGAGCTCTGAGCTTGGCTGAGACTCCTCCGCTGAAGGGAGCACGGCATGACCGGCGCAGGCTCACCTCTGGGTGTGCACGTATGAGTCTGGTCATATCTTTCCTCACGTCCATTTGGGCAGTGACAGACCAATCTATCACTCATGCCTTTGCTGGACTCTAGGAATCCCCAGTATGGCTGGCATCGTGATCCGGCTGACAGAGCGACAGTCATCACATGGGTCGATGCCAGTCTGATGCTCACGGTGTGGAGGCCTGGGCAGCTATTTGAGCTGAAATGGAGGTGTCTAAGGGGAAGCAGTACCCACATCAAAGATGTACTCAAGGTTCTGAGAGGACAAAAATGGCCACCCTAAGAACAGACTCCTGCTAAAAACCGGCGATCCTGAGGGGATCCTAAGAACAGAGGGTGTGCACAGGGGCCTTGAGCAATAGGCGAGGATTACGAGGGCTCGGCCAGGGGCAGTAGGGTTTTGGGAAGAGGGAACTAAAAGCAATTTATAACCTGGAAAGTTTGCTATAGCAAAGAGGAGGGTCTCAGAAGCTCAGCTGAGTCCTCCTGGCTTGATGTGACCGCCTCCCAGTTAGTCAGGTAACACATGACACCTTGGTGGCTGAGGTCTGGCCATGGGAGAGACAATCTCCATGAGGAGAATGTTATGGGTTGAATTGTGCCATCCCTCCCCAAGAAAAAGCTGTTGAAATCCTAATCCCCAGTACCTGTGAATTTGATCTTATTTGGAAATAGTGTTTTGGCAGGTGTCATTAAAGTAAGATAAGGTCACTAGGTTGGGTCCTAATCTAGTAAGACTGCCATCCTTAGGCACAGAGGAAGCTTGGACCCAGACACAGACATGTGCCTGGAAGAATGCTGCGTGAAGATGAAGGCAGAGACCGGGTGATATTTCTACCAGCCAATGAACACGGGATCTCCAGAAGCCAGCAAAATCGAGAGGAGAGGCATGGAACAGCTTATCCCCTCACAGCCTCAGAAGAGTCCAACCCTACAGATACCTTGATCTTGGACGTCTAACCCCCACACCGTGAGTGACTAAGTTCTTGTTAGTCAAGCCCCCCGTGTGTGCTACTTTGCTTTGGCAGCTCCAACAAACCAATGCAACCACTCACTACCTCCTCTCCAGTCAAGGGAGGGTGTCCATGCACCTGTCACGGACACTGAACTTAGTGCATGACCCACTGATTCAGCATGGGCTCTGAGGACCCACTCGAAAGAAGTCAGCCTCTACTGAATCTGGTGTTATCCTATCAGGGATCACGTGTGCCTCTTTCCTAAGGGCTAAAAAAAGGTGTTTGTGGCAGAAGGCTCTCTTGATTTACAAATGGGTCAACCGAAGTTCAGAGATGACCCACGCTGCTGCCCTAGGTCACCTCATGCAGCCAGGTGGGGCCAGCTCCAGCCCCGGTCCAGGAAGGATGAATGACTGGGCTGTGCACGTTTCAGAACTCCTGCCCCAGCACTGCTTCATCACAGGCTCATAAAAGTGCTTTAAAAAAAAAACGTTAAATTTTACCTTCTTCTCTTTTTAGTAGGTAACATTTTCACAAAGGCTCTTATCATAGTCATGTAATTACGTCTCACATCTCATGAAGGCTTCCAGGCAGGGGGCAAAGGTCTCTTTCCCACCTCAGTCATTTCCTGCCCATCCTGTGGGGTCTTCCCAGCTCTGCTCCCAAGGCTGGGGACATAATGGTTCTGAAAGCTGAAGCTGACACCAGGAAAGTTCAGGAACAACCAGCCCGGGGGTGGCTGCTGCTGTCTGACTGATGGCTGGCATTCTGGGGCCAGGTGAACCCAGTCATGCTCTTGGTGGCTTTTATTATTCAAAAAAAGTAGGGGGTCAGTTTGAAAGCTATGTACCCATGAGTCTGGGGTGCTCTCTAGAGAACAAGAATGTAAATCACACGGCACTGGTTTGAAACCTCTGATGACCAGCCCTTGTCATTGGAGTATCTGAAATGGAGGTCCAGCCCTACAGAGCAGCAGAATCCTGTACAGCTCAGCTCGGAAACTTGGGCTCCCCCTTAAAAGAAAACATGGCATCAGTACCATGAAATGAGGTTACTCACTCTCAGCCCCTATTTCTCAGACCTTACCATGACAAAGCATTCACTAATAAAACCAAAATATCTGCTTTTTGAGTGAATGAGAGAATTCAATCAATTTACATAGGCTGGGATAACCTATGTAAAGAACTCACAATAACTAAGCAATCCACACACGGCTTCCCCCCCACCAAAAAAAATCCCTTGCGCTGGACACCCACAAAAATGCTCACCCAGAGAGCAGAGTCCCAAATACCTTCCCACATCTCCTGAACCATCCATCTACACAAGTCTTTTTTTAAGCACCTATTGTGTGAGAGCCACCGTGTTATGCACTGGGGTTAAGGGCTGACATGCCATCCCCCTGCTCTGGAAGAAACCCCAGACAGGTGCCCGAGGACACAAGCTGTGGCACATGTGCACAGCAGAGACTGGGCGAGGAGCAAGGTGAATTTAGAAAACATTTCTAGGAACAATTAACATTTGCACTGAACCTTGGAACAGGAGTAGAGCTACCAGTGTGAGGGAAGGGGAGCATTGGAGGATGAGAGGCGAGCACTTACAAAGCTGTGGAGGAAGGTGTGAGGACCACAGGCAAGGGGAGCCAAATGCCCAGGAACCCGGTCAGGCTGGGGTAGACCAGGGCCACTGGAGGCAGGAAGGGAAGAGAGATTCTGTGTGGATTATGGATGTCCCTTCCTGCTGTATTCAGGACATGGAACAGAATCCCATTGATCCTGGGGAGTCATTGAAGGTTTTGCAACAGGAGAATAACATGAACCAGTTTTCTCCACATGCCTTTGAGAAAGTCGACTTCAGGAACGAAGGCAGTCTTGCTTACAGAGTTTGCTGTCAGGTCCAGAACCAAGTGTGATAGGCATCAGTTTTAACCCCCAAACCTGGGGCTGGCGTCTGGGGGCCTCGGTCGTTAAGAATATGACTTCGGGGGGTGCCTGGGTGGCTTAGTGGGTTGAGCCTCTGCCTTCGGCTCAGGTCATGATATCAGGGTCCTGGGATCGAGCCCCGCATCAGGCTCTCTGCTCAGCAGGGAACCTGCTTCCCCCCCTTTCTCTGCCTGCCTCCCTGCCTACTTGTGATCTCTCTGTCAAATAAATAAATAAAATCTTTAAAAAAAAAAAAAAAAAGAATCTGCCTTCGGCTCAGGTCATGATCCCAGGGTCCTGGGATCGAGGCCTCCACTGAGCTCCCTGCTCCTCAGGGAGCCTGCTTCTCCTTCTCCCGCTCCCTCTGCTGTGTTCCTTCTCTAGCTGTGTCTCTGTCAAATAAATAAATAAAAATAATTTTTTAAAAATTAAAAAAATAAAATAAAACTGCAAACCTCCTCAGCATCGCCGAGCCCAGACGCCGGGCACCTGGCCAAGGCACCCCTTCTCTCAAAGGCTCCCTCTAGGAGGGCGTTTGGAACCCTAACAGTCCCACTTGTCCTGTGGTCCTTGTCTAGTTCCCAGGCCTTTCACCTGGGGGGACAGGTTTTCAATAAAATTAAAAAATTTCTCTTGCTTCTTACAGATTGGACTTGGTTAAATATTCCGCTGATAAAGGGTAAGCAAATGTCAGCTTCAATATCACAAAAAGAGAAATGAGAGTTCATACAAGCAGCAAAGCAAACAATCCATTTTCATACTTTATTAGAAACATTTATTGCCATAATGGCTACATTATATTAAGCAAGCAGGTGGAAAGGTGTTTTGTGCATGAAATCTTCAGATATCTTTATCTTCTAGATCTTACCTGTCTCCTACGTGGACAGATGTTTTATTCCCTCTAATAGAGCTAGGGCATGAAAAGCCAGCAACTACATCGGCATGTGAAGGTCATGGCCTATCTCGGCACCTCCCCGACGGTGGGAATCCGTTACTGCCTTTTTCTACTCAGCACATGTGAGGCATTCTGGATGCAAACGGCAGAACTCACTGTGTACTGGCCAGTGTCCTGCCAAAATCCACAGCTCTCATTCCAAGTGTGCCTTTCAATTTTTCCAAACCCTCTATAATTTGATAGCCACATAATTCCAACCCGGAGTCTACAGCCAAAAGATAAAGAACCACTGTATGCCTCTACTATCTACACCACTTCAAAAAATATTGGCAGATTATCTTGAAGAGGAGATTCTGAAAGCTCTTCTGTCACCTGCTACTGGTTATCTGTTGCTGGGGAACAGTATTACCACAAACTTAGTGGCTTAATATAATGTCTATGTATTCTCTCATTATTTCCACGAGCAGAGCTCAGCTGGCTGGGTCGCTAGGGGGCTACAGTCAAGGTGTTAGCCAGGTCTGGGTCTCATTTGGAGGCTCAGCTGGGAAACAGTCCACTTTTGAGGTCTCATGGTTTCAGGAAGCATTCATTTTCTTGTGGCAGATGAACCAAGGACCCTGGCTTCTTCCTGGCGATTGACCAGGAACTGCTCTCAGCTCCTTGCCTTGTGACCCTCTCCAGATGGTCCTCACAATATGGCAACTTGCTTCTTCAAAGCCAGTAAGGAAAAGAGTCTCTCGGCAAGGCAGATGTCACAGCCATGCGTAACGAATCCACAGGCACGTGACCACATTTACTGTATTCTTTTGGGCAGAAGCACATGCAGGTCCTCCTACATGCTGGGGGAGGGGATCCAGTCAGGGGGTGGACACAAGGAGGCAGAGGCCACCTTGGAGTCTGTTTCCCACACCTTCCTCAAATTTGTTAATGCTCAGGACAACAGCTGGAGTGGGTGGGACCAACTTTAACCACAATTTCTTATGACAGAATTGAATTCCTTCCAAATTTAACAAAATGGAAAAAAAAATAATCCATGTAGTTTAATAAGCCATTTTTTCCTTTCACGTCATAAATTCAGACCCTCTTTCCAGTGTGACTTTCCTGTGCATATCAAAATATCCAGTCTGCATAATTCAGAAATGTTCAATTTCTGCTTTTCTTTGGCAAACAGAAGTAAATATATCAGACATTCTGATTAGGAGACAAAGTAGAATATTTGGACTCAACCAAACAGTAACTGTGTATTGAGCAGTTACCTAAACCTCTGCAAAGGTGCCCTGGAAATTAGGAGAGAGGGATCACATACGGCATCTGCCTCAGGAGTCCGAAAAACTCACTGGAGCAGGAAAGGTTTTCCAAATTTCTAAGTATATGGAAAGGATGACCATTCGACTTCTCTCTTAGTTTATAAGTAAATAATTGGAGATGGTACTTCTCAGCTGTGCAAAAAGCCACGTCACACACGCATACAGTAAGTGGAACTATGTCAGATGGGAACGGAAGGGAGCACACAGAGGGGCCACAAGGCTTCTGTTTTCGGCAGGCAAGCGGACCAGTGACGCTGAAGAGCCTTCCACTCAAAACAGCTATGTCCTCCATCACAGACAACTGCAAATGGACTGCTGAGCTCACAGAAAGTAAATGAAGTAGGAAATGCCCCCAAATGTGAGCTGAAATCAGAGCAGTGAGAGCCAGAGGTGGGAAACAGATAGGTGGGGCCAGGGTCAGGGCTCAACCTGCTACCATCAGCACTGCACTTTCGGGAGCAAACTTTGGACCAC